>JBCIKM010097793.1:0-14496 GCA_039654465.1 Melibe viridis | reverse complement strand
GAGGTGAATAGGAGTTGCTGGAAGCTGATTAAAGAAACAAGAGGTGAATAGGAGTTGCTGGAAGCTGATTAAAGAAACAAGAGGTGAATAGGAGTTGCTGGAAGCTGATTAAAGAAAATGTCAAAAGAAGTATAGAACAGCCTCAGTAGTAAACAATGACACACAATTCATTGGACGTTTCAAGTGAAAACCCATTTGTCAACAGATAGAAACACAACAGAAAAGAATAAGAGGAAAGCACAAGGAAGCAACAAGCAATTAAAATAGATTCAGTATTGCTGTTCAAATGTCATTTTTTGTAATGGAGGGGTGCAAACATAGGGAATTATAGAAATTACAAGTAAATATGTCATTGATGAAAAGTGGTATGAGTATGGTGTCTACAGAACAACAAGACAAAGCCACTGGGCGGGTTAATCGATAAAGAAAATAAAAACTACCTGAAAAATTGTTTTCTATGGCTTTGACTCATTTCTGCACTGTGTCTAAACCATTTTCTCTTATTGTCATCAATTTCCAGAGCCAGCTCTTAGTCTATTCTCTGTAGGTAATGGTGGACTTTACCTGATCCACAGGCGAGAACTTGACGTCCCAGACTCCCCTCCTGTGACCCCTCAGCACCGACAAGAGGCTCATGGCATGCAGACCTTCCTTCACTTTCCAGATCTGCATAAGATATTATCACGAGATGGAACAGAATAAATTAAATATTCAAAGCAAACTAAATACCTTATCATCATCTTTTTTTTAAAGCTGTTCTACCTTTACATCAATAAAGCATAATATTAGGAGAACAACGACAGAGACTTGGGGGTACCAAAAACAGGTCTTGCCCCACAGGCTGAATCACCATCTGACATCACCACACTTCTTCCCCAACTTCCTATAGTGTTATTGTTTTGCTTTGGTTTTTCTTTTTCTTTTTTTTTTACTTTAATGTAGACAACATGTCTAATAAATTCTTTCTTGTTTTCACACAAGTTTTAAAAAACTTAAAAGAAAAATCTCTTCAACATAAAAGCGTCATGTTTCGTAGATTAATTCACAACACTGCTTTGTGAAAAGAGAACGACATTCAATTATTGAAATGTGACCCCTTTAAGGTTTCTGCCTAATTTGTAAGAATAAAATGATCACTCTTATGGGGCAATTGGAGGAAGAAAACTGGAAATAGATTTAAAAAAAAAAAAAAAGAGATGCAAAGCAAAACAGGTTATCCTTTTATGCGCCATCATGTGTACTAGAAATGGGAATGAACTAAAAACAGAACAGGAAGAAACAGCTCAATTATGAGGAAAGGGGAACAGTGGAGACAGTCTCAAAAGCCTGGAACATTTTGATCCTGATAGACTATATACTCAGACCAACCAGCCCCCACCTCTGTAAGAGGCCAGTTCAGAAAGTGCTAAAAATTCCAGTCACTATATGACATGGGCCAATGATAAGTTGAACGATTCTTAGCAACCATACTGTTTGAGAATCTAGTTTGAAAAGCCTGAAGTTAATGTTGAGTAGATACACCTGTGAGGGTTTGAAGAGTATTCCTAACGAAACCAGAAATTCCACTGGCCAGCTTTGTTTCTACTCAGGTTTAAGTACTCTTCAGAGAAGATTTTCAAATTAACATAAGGTTGTGAAACAGTTAACAGCCATTACATGACAGATTTACCTTGGCAGTTTTATCATGGGATCCAGTCGCAATGATCCTGTCATTTGGTGCCACAGCAATACAGTTTATGTCTTTGTCATGAGCGTGCTCAGTTGCCGACACTCTCATTGTCGTTATAGAAGTCACTGCTGCCTCCGAAGGAAATGCCCAGAGCTTCAGAGTCAGGTCGACACCACCTGAGACCAAAAAGCTTGGCCTGGAGCCCAATCTGTGGGAGTGAAAAAAAAATAAACAAGAATGAATGAATCTCCCCTGCTCTATCCAGTTTCAGTATAATAAACAAAGGTACTAAACTAGGGACTCAAATTCAGACCACCTGTGTTGTATTGCAATGCCTTAGCTACTGGACAACTGTGTCCACACTCAAAATCTCACAAGAAAAAAAAATATAAAAGGGTGCATTTTTTGTAAGCAGCCATACCAACATGTAACACAAATAACAATATATACAGCCTTGGTTGGGCATGTATATCTGAGTTGTTTTCTCTCTTTATCGTTTACCTTTCTCTATGGCTTCTTTTCTTGACACTATATAATTTCTACACTTATTAAAGAACTTTATTTGAATGGTTGGGCCAGGGCGGTGAGAGTATTGTATACAGTACTACAAAATTGCTTCATCAAATACTTTTATTTACCGGGTTTCTAGCGACTAGCTCAGCATTGTAAACCTAAAACAGACCGATCTACCTATTTAGGCAAAAATTATTTTTTTTTTTTTTAAAATATGATTATTCACTAGAACGACAGTCAAAAAGCAAGACATGACAATAATGCTGACTGCATCCCACTGCTCACCTGGCCATGATCACTGCCTGCACAGCCTGCGTGTGTCCTTGACCCTGACCTATACAGGTGATGAAGCCAGAGCTCTGACACAGTTGCCAAACGCGGATGGTGGAATCCTGAGGGAGAATAAATAAATAATTCATAATCGTTACACTGTAGGGGTACCAAATGATTTTGGGGGACGAAAAAAAAAACCTAGACCAGAGCATTGCATTATACCAAAAATAAATAGAAAAATATAGACATGCAAAAATGGGAGGAAAAAATCTAACAGGTGAAAAAATGAAATAAAAAAGACGGAAAACTTGGAATTTGGCTCCCTGGTACTGTACCACATTTTCTCCATTCATTAATACAATGCTTATTACATACAATATAATATGACAATACATGCAACCTGTACGGCAAATTTATTCTTTACGTTGTCTAAAAGCCAAGGAACTTCCAAGTTTTTATATTCATCTCCAATAAGATCAGGGAAAATGTAGTCATCATGTATCTTGCTCTGGGAGACAATGCCATTTGCCATGGCTGTAACTGTAAACCAGACTGCCAAATTGGAGATCAAGCTCATTTGTGTCAGTCTTGTCAACAACCTAAACTTTGATTACAGTCAACTACAACTGACATTTCTCAACTGAAAATCTTGCAAGCGCAATACAATGGTAGGGTAGTAGAATGCAGCTGGAAATAAAAGGTTCATAGTTTTTGTTTCTCTTACTAAGCTCTTTCATCATGAAAAGTTTCTGTAAATCCCTCATGTCAAAATGTCTTCAAGGGCTGTTCCTCTTAGGCCTCTACCTTGGAAGCTGACATGATGAAGTTATCCTGCACAAAATGACCGCTTAGCTAACAAAATACACAGGGTAAGACAAAGATTATTCCTTATAAGCCTCTACCTTGGAAGCTGAAACGATGAAGTTATCCCGAACGTCAATGCTGGTGATGATGTCAGAGTGCCCTTGAAGCATCTGGCACTCCCAAGTGTCTCGCTTGAAGACTTTGAGCAGCTCTGTGTTACTGGCTACAGCAATGTGAGAGTCGTCTTCCCCTAGAAACCGGCAGGACAGTATTTCATCCAGCTGCCCACACAGCTGTGGAAAGAATAAATAGTAAATAAGAAGAATCTTTTCACTAACCTCTGAATACTGGACTTTCAGAGTGGTACGAAAGAACATTTGAAAGCAGTATGTTGACCTCTGTAGGTAGTGATTTCAAAAGTATTCAGTGGTCTCTAAAAAACAATTACAAGTATTATAAGTCAAAAAAATTCCAAAATTGTCAAGGTTAAATGTCCCAAAAAATATTTAAAGGCAAAGAGACTCCAATTTGTCTCAGTTAAAAATGTCTTTCATTACATTGTAACAAATGGAGCTTCCCAATTGTTTAGTTTTAGTTGTTTAATATACATGTGTTTCAAAGAGTTCCCAATTTGTCAAGGTTCAATTCTATAAAATAAATACTTTAAGGCACAAAGACTTCCAAGTTTTGACAAGGCTTGAAGCAAAACACTGCTCAATTGGAGTCTTGGGTGTTGCCGTTGTAATTTCTACTTAAATGTTACACTTTAATAAATACCAGCTGCAGTTGAAATCCTCATATATAAAATTGTGACTGAAAATTAAATAGCACTGAGCATTGACCAACGTACTTGTTTTTCCTGAGTGAAGTCCTTATCTAAAACCACAATGTTGTGGTCAAAGGTGACCAACACAATGCCACTGGTGCTCGGGACGCTGTGAGCTTGTGTTATGTAGGAGTCGCCATCTGTCTTCCCATCATTCTCACTTAGACGGCAGCTATTGGAGTACTCTCTTGCTCCATTGGATGCGTTGACTACACGTACCTCTCCTTTTAGAACGGGGAAAACAGTTGACAGAAAGATTAATCATTTAAATGAATGCACAGCAAAACCTTGTAATACCACATTGCCTACCTCAATAGTTTTGTTTTTCTTTACTGAAAAGCTATGTCTATTATGATGATAGCATTTATTCCTACACAACATTCATCAAATTGTCTCCCCCATTACGTAAGTTTTTTTTTTGTTTTTTTTACAGGACAAGCCATGTCTGTTGTGAGGATGGCATTTTCTCCACAGCTTTCATCTCGTTCAAAAGATGTTTTATCTCCCCCACTAGATAAGTTGGGTTTTTTTACTGAAAAGCCAAGTCTGATTCAGTTGGCTGGACATTCCCTGTCTGATCAATATGGGAATTGCATGAGACAAAACTTCAGCCACCAAACTTAAATTCCTGAACAGCTTCTCATGTTCAAACACAGATGGTGGATAAAGAATGCGGCTAGCAATTTGTAAGTGCAGAGCTCTAACAATTCTGTTGTAAGCTGAGTTTATAAAAGACACTCGAGGCTTAAAATAGCAAGTCAAGCATATGAATTATCAACTCTTTCCTAATAATGACATTAACAAAGACAGCCTGAGCGTTCAAAATGATAGTGCTTTTATTAAAAGCAAGGGGTTTCTTCATGTGCTCCTTTATTTCAAGTAAAGAGTGTCATAAATGAAACTCATCATACAGCATCTCTTTCTTACCGCTGGAACTGACAGTGATGAACCTCGGAACGCTGTCACTCTCATCAATCAGACTGGGAAAAGTGTCAGGTACAACCAAGGAAACCACATACTGAGAAAGATAAAAAAAGAATAAAGATCAATATTCATTGCTAAAACTGTCTTGTCCGTCTGTCTGTCTGCCCTCACTCTTTCTCTCCCCTCCTCCCCCCCCCCCCTCTTTTATGAGGAATAAATTGCTAAAAATGTTATCAAAATAGAGCTGAAAAGTCATCCTTACTTTCAATGACTGATGTACATATTCCTGTTCTGATAGACAATAAAAATAACAAAAAATTCACTTCCCACTATCAACAGTTCATCTACTCAGATCATCTGCCCAAATACAACTTGAAACTAAAATACCCAATTCATCCCTCTCAGCCAGAGCTTTTGCTTTCCCTTGCCCATCAGTTCGGAATGCCCTGTCCCCATCAACAAGAAATTGTTCAACTCTTGGGAGCTTTAGGTCCAAACTAAAAACAGAATCATTCTAAAATTGTTTTCTGAAATAAGTTTCTTCTGGAATGTTTTGAGTGTCCTCTGTGTCGTATTTGTGATGTCTTGTTCAAGTGCCATTGAGCACCACAGTGGAGTTTGGCGCTCCACAAGTCCTTTCATCATCATCAGCAGCAGCAGTAGCAACAACAGTTCAAACTATGTTATGATAGCTTTCTCCAATTTTCAAAGCTTTCATTAATTTTTTTTATCAATCTGTGCTATTGCTGCACTGACAAACTGCAACAGTAACATGTAACATATTTCATATTTCATACTCTACCTCAAATACTGGGATGGTCTTGAACACTTTCCATTTGTCAGTCTTCCACACACAGACAACTTTGTCATTGCCAGAACTAGTCAAAGAAAAATAAGATAAGATAAGATAAGAAAGGCAGATTTGTCAAATTTGTAATTCTTTCTTACCTGGCAAAACCACAAAAATATAAGATTTGGACATTGTAAATTATTATCCTGAGGTAAATGCATTTGATTAAAAAAAATTTCACACAGATATTCCAACATTTGGAGAAACTATGTTATGTTCTAAGCTGGATGAGTACCTTTTGGTCAAAGAAAAAATTCTGATATACTTGCTTCAATTATAAATTTCTTTAGCCGGAGAATTTTCTTAATGTTACTGAGCCACAACGGTTATAAACCCTTTATATTTTCTTGATTGTGTTACTAAATTAATACAAACAAAAAAGAATATACTGTGAATTCTAAATAAACATGTATCATAATGTATGACCAAATCATTATTCAAAAAGGATGTTTCAAACTGTATCACCTGTACATGGTGTCTCCGCCATCCGCAAAGACTACAGAAGTCACCAGGCTGACATGACACTGACTGGTCACAATACAGACGCTCTTGGTCAGATCCCACACCTTCACTGTGTAGTCCTCTGCAGCAGACACCAGCTGCAGACGCTCAGGGTCAGGATGGAAAGCTGTCAACCTGTAAAGATAACACAGAGTACAGAATCACAAATCAAGAGATGTGAGGGAATGACCTAATAAGATTTATGCTTTCAGGTTTAACTTATCAATAAAGGGATGCCAATTTTAAAAAAAGAAAAGAGAAGAAGAAGAAAAAAAAATAAAAACATAGAACAAAAAACAAACATTAACTGACAAAAAGAACAGAGAAAAAAAAAGAAACAAAAAACAGAAAAAGATCCAACTGGTGAAAATAATAAAAAAAACAGAAAAAGCCGGTAAAACTTTAACATCCCTGTATAAAACTTTAGTTTTATACCAGTATTAAGATTAGGTAAGCTGCTTACCTTACCACACCCCTGTGGCCTTTGAAGTTATGTGTGAAGTAGCCCCTGACAATGTCCCATACTTTGATGGTGCTATCAGCACTCCCAGAGGCCAGCAGGGTCACTGTGGGGTCAAAGGCCATGGAAGTCACATGACCTCCATGAACTGACTGGAAAAGAGAAAACAATTATTATACAGCTCATAATGCAGACCTTTAAAATTGTGTGGATTTAAGTCAGACAGAGATAATACCTTAAAAAGACTAACTAATGCCTTTTATCAGCTGGTTCAAGAGTTAAAAATGTTAAGCTCTAAAGTACCACTGCCGTTTCTATCCAAAACTTGTAATACACCTCACAGTTTGCTTATTTATAATAATAATAATCCACAGTTATGTTTTGTTTTCTTTTTGGGTTTGGGTTCTTTTTACTACAGAGCAAAATCCACCTTAATACAACGGCAAACACTGTTTACTCTGGTCGAGGGCTCACAATTACTATTACGAGGAGAAAAGGCAGCAATATTTAACACACTTACACATACACAACAAAAACACATACACACACACCTACGTACACTAATGTGTCAACTGCTTTTTATCCACTAAAGAAATGATACTGTAAAGCAATTTGAGGCCTCAGTGAAAGAAGCTTTAAAGATATAAAAGTTTCAAAAAGTTCAACCTGTACAAGAAAAGATAATTCAAGAATTTTTACCCTCCATGTTTTCACCAAGGAGAAGTCGTTTAAATTCCACTGCCTGAAAAGCTGATTGTGAGTGGCTGAAATCAGAAACTGTGGAATGAAGTGAAGAAATAAATACAAACTGAAATAGATTTCAATTTTCAACATCGTTCACATAGCAAAGCAGCTAGAAAGAGCATACAGGCCTTCAGTGACAGTGGACAATTATAGCACGTGTTGAAGAGATAACAAGTTGCCATTTACATGAAATTCACTTCAGGGAGTCAAGCTCCAAATATGGCTATGTTTTTCCAGTTCCTTATGTAGGCCAAAATGAACTCTGATCTTATGGTTGGAAGGATTGACATTTAGTCACATCAGCGATAAATGATATTATGTCTAAGTCATTTATCAAAAGCTTATTCAAAGATTAACAAAGTTTGAGATCGCTGTTCTGTAGCACATTGAAATTCGAATTCGAAATGTTGAAGTTTTAATGGGACTCAATATACAAAACATAAGCTGCTCCCCTGTCAAATAGTCTGTATATGCTTGCAAATATTTTCAGTCAGGTATGGCCAAAATTGTCTCCTTGGAGACTTCAATAGTTACCTCATCATTCTTGCTGATGATAAACCTTGTGATATCTTCCTCTTCATTCTGAAAAGGAAAAAAAAAAGCCCACAAAAATTGAATGACTTGTGATTAGGTGCATAATAATTAAACAAGCTCTATCAGACTATGAATTCAATTTTGTATTAGCTTTGAAAAAAGTCACATAAAAAGCATTTTGTCAAGAACTTATTCAACGGTACCTGTGGCACACAATCATTTACAAAAGGCAAATAATGAAATCCTGAACTGAATCAATTCAATTTTTTTTGTAAGTGATAAGGACATTTTCATTGTTTGAGAAAAACTAAAAAATGAATTTTTGTTATACTTCATGTTAAGAGGAAGACAAGGATCAACACGGTGAGAATTGCTTGTCCAATTTTATACAAATCAGTAAACAGCACCCTCTCCAAAACAACCAAAAAAAAAAAATCATCAACAAAAAGAATGCTGAACACTTCACACACAGGCACAGCATTTTATTTCAACCTATTTAATGCAAGCATGCACAAAGTACCATAATAAATATCAACATAACACACCAACTCCTTTCTATGAGTTCTGCTGACAAGTATTTAAAAAGTACGGAACTATTTTTTTACATGAAAACTGAACAAATAAATTTTTAAGATACAGATAACAAATTAACTCTTCATGAAATCATGAGACAAGAACTGTTTTTGCCTTTAAAAAAAAAATTGTTAGATAAGGCTTATATCTTTTCATGCATTTCAAAAAAAAACAACTTGCCTGTCCAACAGTTGCAAGGATGCGTCCAGTTTTAAGTGACACAATTTTAATTTCATGTCCACACTGGCATATTAGTTTACTTCCATCACTTGTCAACTTAAAAAACCCAAAAAACAATAAGTAACAACAACTTCACATAAAAATTCAAGTTTGGATACGGTACAAGATTATTTTATATGGGGTGAGTGAAAAAAAACAACCCCAAAACCAGGGCACTCAAAAACTGTGTTATCTTTAACATACTTTCAAAAAACTTGCTAAGCAATGATTTGCAACTTAATTTTACAAGTGCAAAGTTTTGATATACTGCAGTAATAGATAATTCAATAATAAATGACTATTATATTACGTTTTTTGTTTTGTTATCCATATCCATTCATACGCCCTTAGTAGTGTCAGGGCCCAGCTCCAAGAAGCTGGGAAACCTCTAGATCACAAGAAATGAAGACAGGCAGATGATCAGTCCACTGTGCTGTTATATTAAGACTACCCGGAAAAGCCCATGTCATATACTTCACAGCACGACTGAAGAGTGCATTTTGCGTAAAACATAAATTGAGTCTATGCTGTTAATTTTATAAATATGATGAAAATTCATGAATAAATTGTTTTTGTAATTTTATTTTCTGTATGAAAATTACACATCTGTATCGATTGTACTTTTCTTTTGTCAAGGTGCCTCAAAGCAGGGATAAGTGAATAAGCACAGGATATTAAATTCTCCTGTGTAAAAAACATCAAACTTTCACAAAAGTCTACTCTTATTACTCTAGATCCCAGTGTGCGTGTCTTTCAGTAAATGATGAGTTCATTTTGGTACCATAATGTTCTTTGCAACTGATCTGAATCGATCAGGTGTGTATTACATTTTTCATGTAAACAAAGAAGCAATTCTGAGGTCTATAATATAGGCATTTTCAGGTTGTCTTAATAAAACGGCCATATCCAACTTGCCTATGGCCACAGTACATTGAAACTTTGCATATATAGAATTAAATTATTGATCATTGCTTATACTTATGCCGAGTTTTGTTGTTCTAACAGTTTCTGAGCGCTTTGGTTTTGGGCCTTTTTATACACGCACCCAATATATAGATGTATTTCAAATTAACTTCATTTAAAATAACACAACCATATCTACAGAATTTTATCAGTTGCAAACAAGTTCAGTTACATGATTTTGTATACCAAAGAATACCTTCAATGAATAAATGAAAAATACTGAGGGCACTGTGAATGATATCCCTGGATTATCTGATACTGGAAAAAGACCTTAAGGCTCACGATTTAGCTGAACAAGTTATTTGGATTTTGAATTTTTACTTGAACTTTGTCATATTCTTTCTCATAATAGCAGACTTATTTGCAAAGTCACAGCAAAGGCAAATGAATACTTATTTAATTCAAAATATTCATTTCTGGCTCCTAAAAACTACTGTGTTCTCCATTTGGTAAATGGGGATTTTTGTTTCCATCTTAAGACTAACAGTTGTTCAAGACACGTCAGAAAAAGATGCTTCCCTAAAGAAAAAAAAATAATTCTTATTTCAATTTTACTTCTTTTCTCAATGAGAGTGAGGCTTTTTTAGTAGATGCCTGTGTATTCTACTAGCCTCCATTAAAACATCCATCATCTTTTACCATAAGTACGACACATTGCAATGCAAATTCAATTTTCAGTGCCAAAGACTACAATCAAATTTAAAAATCTTCACCTCAACTTGACCTCCACCGAAGAAAGCTGTGTATTTTTCTGACACAGAGAAGCTGGAAAAAACAAAAATGAAATACAAATGTTGGTCATTGCCCAAAAGAACTTCCTCATTGACAGATGGAATCTCTAGGTAGTGACTAGAGGCAACATTTATTGCTTTGTTCATGAAACAAGTCAGTTAGCTAATCAACTTATTTGTGTCTAGTACACACACATGAAATTTCATAGACACCTCACCATACAAAATGGTACAACAGAGTACCTTTATTAATGTTGAAGTTCACTTCTATTTATTAATTATGAAATCTAAGCACAGTTTCTATTTCACCTCAAGGAAGGGGGGGGGGGGGGGATTAAAGGCAGCTGTAATGGCTCATAAGCACCAGTTTCAAGTGACACAATTTTAATTTCATGTCCACACTGGCATATCAGTTATTTCCATTACTTGCCAACTTAAAAAAAACAAAAATACAAAAAAAATTCACATAAGAATTCAAACTTGGCTTCTCTACGAAATGTCTGTATTTATAAATGTACTTCATTAAAACAGCTCAACTATATGTACAGAATTCTGTGTTACTTATATGATTGTATACAAAAGACTACCTTCAATGAATCAATGAATAAATGATGAATACTGGGGACACTATGGAGTTTTACAAAAAATGATCACATAATCACTTGTATCCAAATCATTTGTAGGGCGTCAGAAGCTGACAGCTGTCCATCAGGTGTCAAGCATCACAATAAAAAAACAAAACAAACAACAACAAAAATAAAAAAGCACCCCCCCCCTAAAACAAAACAAAACAAACCACCAACAAAACAGAAAACAAATCGAAATAAACTGATACATAGATCTTCAGCGAGATACATAAGACTATCTATTCTGTATGATTATTACGTAACAGGCCTATCTATCCAAGGTATGACAACAATGGGTTAAGATCGACAGTGGACAAACTCTACTGTCATACAGAAATCTGAACAAAACAGAAAAAAGTCTTGTAAGGTTAAAAAATTAAATAAATGATATTTTGACATTTTTTAATCAAACCTTTTCTTTATTGTTCCCATAGCTAGCGTTCAACATTCAAGCTCCAATCTAGAAACCTCGTTGGCTTGTCCACCACAATGCTCGACGCTCAGCATGAAGTTTTGGTCTAAATCGAAAGTAAACATTTCATAGCGAGTTCCGGTGCCAAAGGTCATATACTCCTTTTAATAAACATTTCGTTTTTTTATATGAGGCGTAGTTATTCTTTTCTTTTCTTGTTCTTTTTTTTTATTATTATTCCCTAGATTAAGATGAATGTTTCCAAGCTTGCTTAATCATTTGCGGTTGTTTTCTTTTTTTTAATAGCTGCGAAGGACCCTCCCCCCCCCCCCAAGGAAAGTAAGAGGATGAAAATTTGAAAGCGGTAATTGACAGAGACCGGGGTGAGCCCAGTAGGCCTACTCCGTTCACTACGACCGAGACCATATTTTCACACGGGACACTTTTTACCGCGAGATGAGATCATAAAAAATAATTTTTTGAAATAAAAAAACAAAAACAAACAAACAAACAAACAAACAATCAACAACAACAAAGGGGAAGACAGACAGAAACGTTTCGGGTCTCAAAATCTTTCATTCTAATAATTGAGGCCAACCCGGTGGCATGGATGACATGAGGCCGTAGTTTACTTTGCCTACTTCGCATGAAGCTGATCAGAATTCCTTCCAAAAGCGCCTCCAGATATCACGGCCAGGGTAGCCCCAATTGAGCAGTTTTAAAACATTAAATTATACTGACACACGCAAGGGTCTGTACCGCACATATTTTCTTCCTCCTCCTCCTCCTCTTCCTCCTGCTCCTCCCTTCTTCTTCTTTTGTTATTGTTGTTCTTCTTCTTTTTGTTCTTCCTCTCCTCCTCCTCCTCCTCCTCCTCCTCTTCTTCTTCTTCTTCTTTTTCTTCTTCTTCTTCTTCTTCTTCTTCTTCTTCTTCTGCAGCAGCAACGCGAATAAGGCTGCAGGCCACAGTCCTCTAAAAATGTTGAGGGGAGACAATTTACTTCTTTTTTTCCATAAGAAGAAAAACAAAACAGTAGTGGGCTCCCTTGGCCCCGGTGGTCCATCTTTGTGTCAAAGATCAAGTACCATGATTCCAAGAAGATAACAGTCTAGACCGAAATGAAGGCTAATGAAATGATACACAGGTATTTACACTTGAGAAATGTTGACTTCTTGTTCGTTTCAATAACTTATTCAGCTTTCTTTTGACCTTTTTATTTACTACGAACAATGAAAGGGTCCTTCATCTCACTTTAGATAGTGCCAGCATCTTGCAATTTTGCACTATCTGGAGTTTCATCGATTGCAGAAAGCAGATGGACTTTGCCCACTTTTTGAAGCCTATGAAAACTGGTCTTGCTAACACGACATTGTAGCTACTTATGATAAGCATATTAATCATGGGTCATCTGTCCTAGTCAAAACAGCCTTCTCAAATTAGGCAGAATTTTTTGTTAGTCTTTTTAGGACATTTTTGTGTGAAGGAACTGTCAGCCTACTGGATATTTGTACTTCAGATGTTAAGCAAAATGTAATGGCACTGATTGTTTATTTTAAAGAACAATCATAATGCAGATGCTTATTCTAATTTTGGATATCGACAACTAATAACATTTTTACTCTCAAAAATATAATATTTAATGGCGTCTGGGGAAAAATATGCAGCCTATTTGCTGTAGAAAGCAGCATGTATTTGAGCAAGATGTTTTAAGTCTACTAGATATATATGGACACTTAATATTTTGATAATTTCTCATTGCAGATGACATCAGCATTGGATTGGCCTTTTCTCCTTCTTTTCAAGAATTTCTCTCATCCAAAGGAGAGTGAAGATAGAAGAGCTTAGTAGGCGGCTACTTTTTTTTTTTAGATATATAAAGAGTCAAAACCTTTTTTAAGGCACCTTTGAAAAACTCAGAAAACCTTGTAATACTGAAGAAACAAAACTACGCTGCCTGATGATGGACAAAACCCGGGGTTTAAGTAATATTTTCTCATACTCAAATTTAGTCCATGCTGTTTCTGGAGCAACAGTAAGTAATTAGTAATGACAATTAAATCTTTCCTTCATCATCCCTCTCTCTTTCTTATTCCCTCTGACTCCTCCTCATACTTTTTTCTTTCTGCCTCTTCTCCATCTGATATCTGAGTTAACTTTCTGTCTTGTCATTTTACGGTTAGCCGATAGCCTTAGCTTTTCTCGGGTAGTCAGTGGCCTCTTATATACGCAAGGAGAAAATTTAAAAAGACCCAAAGCAATGAGGTCAGATGTTGTCACATGTGTGGCTGGTAAAAAGGCAAATTGCTTTTTTTTTATATGATTTTATGTGTAGTTCTCTGCATCCGCTTTAAGTTGTCAAAGCATCAATGAAAGAAATGTTGCTTGTTTAACTTCACATTTTTCACTGTCATCCTCTTTGAGAAATGATGGGTCTCATTAATGGTAGAGCCTGATGAGAAAAATGTCCTATATTTATAGAGAATCTGGTGTACACATTTCAATGCTCATATAAACTTTATATGGTTCTTGCGTCTCTGATGGGGGTATTTTTTTCCTACCCTAAAGCCCTAATTGAAATAATTATACTCAATAGCCCATGACTGCAATTCCATGATACTAAAGTGGGAAGCTGTAATATTTTCTATTCATGAGATGGTTTTTATGCTGCAGTGAAGTCTTTGCTTAGCATTGTGGCTCTTTAGTTTTTGCACCCTCCATCCTTACTCCACTTCTGTCTTCAAATGTTTTTGTGTGATCACCTTTATGTCTGCAGGTTACATCTGTAAATTTCAATATAGAAATACCGTGGAGGGAGTATGGAAGCTTCCGTTTTGACAAAAGACAAGGACACTGGACGTTTCGGGTGACACCCT
>JBCIKM010097683.1:0-14497 GCA_039654465.1 Melibe viridis | reverse complement strand
GAGAGAGAGAGAGAGAGAGAGAGAGAGAGAGAGAGAGAGAGAGAGAGAATAATACTTCACCTTTCCCGAGGTTTGTGACAATGTAATCAGGGGAACGAGTTCACTTCACAAAAGCACCACCTCAGTGAACTCAACTCGGCAGACCTCATAGCCGGACATGACATCCGCCTAATGAGTGCACCCACCCAACAGAGACTTGTCCTGGGTACCACGATGAGTACAATAATTACATGACTGTTTTGTTGCCTTTACGCCGGATTTCCTTGCACTGCAAAACCTGATTTCAGAACTTTGTTCGCGTGTCAAAAATTGCTCTTTTTTCTAAAAAAAACCCCCACAAAACATGCCAAACAAAACAACAACCAACCAACCAAAAAAAAAAAAAAAAGACTTTTACCTAATTTATTTCACCCATGAAGAATGAGTGAGTGATTCCAGGACTCTCTCAACTAAATGCCATATAGTCGTGGTGTGATTCTGATGGCCATAATAAAAAAAATACTTCCCTGACCGGTGTAGACGGTGGCGCAGGATTTGCTTTCTCTCGAAATGCGGCACGCAAAGCTGTAATTTGGCTCTCCAGTAAAAGCGTGGCCCGAAACACATCCCGCCTGCATGGGCAGGTTGATCAGAGCGTGTTGGCAGATGTCAGGATGTGTGACTAAAACACATTTATCGCGGAAGGCACGAAACACAACGGCACAAGAACAACAAATTAAAATAAAACAAATAAAAAAACAAAAACAAATAATGCTCAAAACATATCAAACAACAATAGCAACAAACAAAATTCAACAACTTTAACAAGAATAAAAACAAACAACAAAGAAACAAAACAAAACAAACAACAAAGAAACAAAAAAAAAACCCCCAAAAAACAACCCTCCCCCCCCCCACACACACGAAACACGAAACAATAGCAGCATCAAACAAACAAACAAAAACTAACAAAAACTAACAAAACAAAACAAAACAATAACCTGAACGATGTTATAACCCAGGGCGCGCATATATTTCTAACCCTTGTGACGGGTCTCATATTCGCATAGATGGTGTTACTGTCAATCATTGTATAATAGTATACTCCTTTTTGTTTGTCTCATGCGAGCCTTGCTGTTTGTCACGTGTTGTGTGATGTGTGGAGTGTTTGTCTTATGTTGATTACGAGAGGAACATAATATGCGACACGCAGACGAAGGCCCTAAAACACCACGACGGATTACAGTGCATTGAGATCAATCGTCTATTCTTGTCTTGCGTGACTGACTTCGCTAAAACCTCGTGCTGACTTGTGCGCATGCGTCATATCTCAGGGGAATTTAACAGAATGTGTGTGTGTGTGAGAGAGAGAGAGAGAGAGAGAGAGAGAGAGAGAGGAGAGATGAGGAGATTTGTGTTCAAGAATCATTGTTTAAAAGTTCATTTGATGTTTTTGCAAGATATCTGTTTTATTATTACTTCAACAGACTCTTCTATTTTACCAGAACAAATCATTCGATTTGAATCACCCATTAGTCCCCCCCCCCCCCCACACTTAATGGTAGGAGTCACAGAAAAAGTGGAAAGTTCAAAGGTTAGTGAGAGACACACTGGCCCAGTTTGGCAATATGGCGGACTCCTAGGTCGATGGGGTATGGGTTCAAATTCCTCTTTTGCAATCGTATTCTTTTCTTTGGGAAAGGCATTTTCCTTCGATAGACGCATCACCGTTACATTATAGCAAGGTAAACCAGCCGTTTATGCATTGTTTTTCAGATTTCTTGTTCATAAAAGTTTTACAGATTTATTCTGGAAATGTTGAGATATTAAGTAATTTTTTCGTTATTGGGATATCTGTTTTATTTTGCTTGCCCCCCCCCCCCTTCATACCGTCTTAACAGTGTTGGGACCCAGATCCAAAGAGCTGGAAAAAACTCTGGATCACAAGAAATGAAGGCAGGCAGATGATCAGTCCACCGTGCATACTCTTGCTTGGCATATTGAGCAATACTTATGGGATATTACTCGATCTTAAGCTAAACAATAGTTGCAGTTACCTTTGGCAGACCAATGAACCAATTAACCACAGGGCGTATTCACCACTTAATCTTTTAAAATTACGTAGAAAAGTTAGAAATGCTTAATCATTTGTTGCTGGCCGCGGGCATTTAAAGTTACCCATAAAGTAACTTATGATATAAGAAGACACTCTTGCATCCTCTCAATCTGTCGTTTTTTCTTCCTCTTTTTGAGACGGTAGAAAAAAGATGGACATCCAATATCCGGGGGAAGAGAGAGACAAAAGTAGGCACAAGAAAAGAATTTCAGGACAGTATTCTTGTTGCCTGGTGAACCCCTCGAGAAGAGTGCTCGTATTCACGACGACAAAGGCTGTGTGACCTTACAAGGCTAAATGAGTTCCGTTCAATGCTAAGGCAGAAAGGGCACAGTGTCACGCTTGGCCATGCGATAAAGTTGATAAAGCATTGCCCAACCTCACGACAAGTGGCCTTGTTCACACCTTATTTTTGTCGGCAGCTTTCTGTCGAGTGTTCAATTAGATGAAAATATATAAAAAAAAAGAAATAAAATGTGATGAGTATAGACGTTCTTTATAGTTTTGATGCTTAGAATGTTGAAAAAAAAGGAGAAAAAATGTTAGACGGTATATAGGATTGTTTCTCGTGTGAATCAGTAAGCCTGGCAGTGAAATATCGGTCTATTACATTGTAGAATGAACGAAACAACCACAGTGATATTGAATGATAACGATGTAGAAATTGTGAGGCGTAAATCTTCAAAGTTGGATCAGAGACAGTCGATATGGATAATAAGTATTTTAGAATAAAAATGGCAATACTATAACCCCCTTATAACATCTGTCCCTCAATTTTTATAATTTGATTTGCTCTCACCAACCCAACCCACCCCCTTCCCAAAGCATTAGTTCATACGTTTGATTTGTGTGTACTCAAATACCCATATCTATGTGTGTGACATTATCATTAATAGCTTAAAGATCCACCTATTTCTTCCCATCCTCCCTGTGTCGTGTGCCCTTTTATTTGTTCCCTCTTTGCTTTCTTCTGCACTTCTGCCTCTAAAACAGTCAGTAAGAGTTTACTCACGTCCACAAAATGTTTCTTCGACTTGGCATCTTTTGCCCTGCACCTTTCGTTTAAAGTTCAGTAAGCCTTATCTTATCTTATCTTATCTTATCTTATCTTATCTTATCTTATCTCATCTTATCTTACACTGGCTGGGTGCCAAACTACGGAAGGACGACAGGTCTAGCAGGTTATCACCTTTTTTTTTACGTTTATTAGATGGTCAAATCTTCACAGCACGATGTCAACGTGACAGACTGGCATAGCACTCGGCATAGCACTCACATCATTTTGGAAATTAAATGCTGACGCTAATGAGTCACTTCCATTCATCCTAATGGTGGAAAGTGCGATGCTAATGCTCCGGCGACGAAAGCATTTTGCTGTGACGTATTCGTCCTTTTTGTCTAATTCATTATAACATACATCTTTGCCTTTTTTTTTCTCTCCGGATGACACTCTATGCGATGTGGGTCCCTATGTATGATTCATTAAGAAAACCGGTTCGACATTTCGGGTCGGTCATTGGACTGAAAGTCCTCTGTGTGTTTCATAGTTTTAAATACCATCATCTGCTGCTAGTGTATCTGTAAGTTGAGTGTATCACGCAAGACTGCATTCACGCCAAATAAATGCTGAGACCGGTAGCTCAGTTGGCAAAGTGTTTGACTCGCACGCCCAAGAGTGTGGGGTTCGAGCCCTCGCCGTGGCTATCGTGGTTTGCCATGGACAGCATGGGTGATTCTTGTTGGCAACGAGTGTAAGCTCGGTTAATATTCTATTCCCAACGTGGGTGTCTTGGTCTCGGCACTTTCCGGGGGTTTTGTTTGTTTGTTTGTTTCTCGTTTTTTGTTTTCTTAATTTTTGTTGTTGTTATTGTTGTTGTTTTTAACATAAATTTCATCTTCACATCTTCCTAAGCATTAGATAAAAAGTACGGCCAGAGTAGTTCCTTCACCGATTATGTTGTGGGATTAAAGAAGTGTTAGACTTTAGATCCAGTTTTTGGTTTTCATTATTAAAAAATAAAATCGTGGCCAAGTCTTCACTTTCCACTTTAACCAGGTCTAAAGTACAAACTCTAACTTCCCATTGTCTGCTGAATGAAGAAATTTCGTTCATCGTCCGTTAAGATCTCAGCAGTGTCCTGGAGCGAGTGATAGAGAATTAAGGCCATATCATGAAGAAGCCATCCCACAATAAGTCTCCACCAAGGGCTGGAAGCATTTGAAAATATCGATCTGCCACCGTGCCAGTCCCCAATAAAAAATACCCTTCATTCTTTGCTCGAGTGGATCCTAAAAAACAATTGCGTTTACTTTGGAATTGTCGCACAAGGGATTTGAACCATACCTGTGGCCGTTTTGAAAAGGCAGCATTGTCCTCGGTTAGTTTTTTTTATATTTTTTTTCCAACGAAAGGAATAATCGATTAAAAACTAGCACCGTCTCTGTAGAGTGAAAACATCGGGACCGAGCGAAACACTTTGCCCAGAAATTGGAAAGCCATTCGACATCAGCAGACCGCTTCACGGATTGCGCTCTGCAAAGCAAACATTTTAAAAAGTATGCAAACAAAACGTTGCTACAGTCAGTTTAAATAGCTTTCCATTGGACTCAGGTAGACTTGTATTCTTTTTGGGTTATATTTTGGATTTCAGCATCATGAAGTTTTCGTCGATACGAAGTGCGAAACAAATTTAAATCTGTCTGGTAGCACAGCGCGTGTTTTCAATTACCAAACAAATACTATAATGAATGGGGGTAAAAAACAACAACAAACAAACAAACAAACAAAAAACAAACAAAAACAACAAAAAAACAAAAAAACCAAAACAAAACAAAAATAGTCCGCAGAATCGTTTAATTTTTAAATAAAGACAAAAGATAATATGGAATTGCCCATTCAAATTTGAAAAAAAACCTTTTTAAAAGGCTTCACTTCTATGAATGTGTCTCCAAATTAAAACAACAAGCTATCTGTTTCATTTATTGCTGCAATGTCTTCAATAGTTTGAAGATATGTAAAAAAAACCATCTATGTTGTCTTTTTGTTTGTTTGTTTGTTTGTTTGTTTGTTTTTGTTTATTTTTTAAGTGAAGGTAATTTAATGAATTATCAAATCTGAAGTTGAATTTAAGATACCAAACAAATTAATAAATACGTGGAAATAGTTGTATGAATGCGGTGTTAAGAGACGGACAAAAACTTATTTGTGTGGCATCTTTATGACTGCTGGTCTCTGCTCCCCTCCATTACTTCTGAATTTCAATGGTGCTTAAAGTACGCGGTTTCTCTGAAAATTTTCTTTAGAATATTGTTAAAGTTTAAGATAAAATCAACTTTTCCATTGCGTTTTTGCATGAAAGAAGGCGCAGACAGTTGCAATCTTTGATCGACCAATCAAGAGATGCTGAACTTAGTTAGCATGAAGATTTAAGAGCGGAAATTATGGCCTGACATCCGTTGTGTAAGCATTATCAATCAACCTAGAGTTTTTGAATAATTGAATAAGGGCGGGACCTCTAGCGATGGTGAGCAAACGAAATCATTAACCATGCAACATACCATCAGCTTGTCGGAGTATCATTTTCAGCAACAACAAAAAAAAAAACCCACAAAAAAACGCAAAAAAACACAAAAAAAACAACAACAAACAAACGTAATGTCCACTAAATTAAATTTTATTCGAGATGGAAGTAAAGCTCGGAGGGTCTGCTGGTCATAGAAATGGTTTTTATTTATTTTTTTTAAAAAGAGAACGAATATGCATTATACACAGGCTTCATGTTTCGTCATAATATTATGAATAATTTTTCCACTATCCAGTATTGATGCAACAAAATTAACATGATTCCAAACATTCAGGCTTTAGAATTTAGCATAGAATAACAAAGGTAGACAGAGGCAAGTTGACTTAGTTACGTGTATCTATATGGCCGACGGCCTCTTATTCTGGCTTCACAAATCCGGCCTCAGTTTCTCTCTGTATTACTCTGAGACTAAAACACTAAATTTGGAACATATTATTAATAATTTTGTCACAAGTCTTTAAGGATTGGAGATTAAGTTACTTAGATTTAACATAAACGAATGACAACGTGTCACATTTGGTCGGTCAAAACAAATAAGATTCAATGAAAAAAAAATTAGAAAAGGTTTTTAGGTATGAGAACTTGCTCAAATTGTCCGAATGATGTCTTTGACAAGGTTGTATTCTTGGGACCAAATTTAAACCTTTTACAATGTTTGCACGTCTAAGCAGGAGAATTTTTCTCTGACACGTATACAACTTTTATAAAATCTCTATATTATTTCATTGGGGTATTTGAAGGAAATCAGGTTTTTAGTTTTTTTTAAACAGTTCTGATCATGGCATACTGATAGATTTGATCATCAGAGCGTTGTAAACGAGTGCGATGCTGATTAGCCGAGCTCCCACAGGATGTCTAATAGAATGCCAATCAGATTGAGCGATTTATAGGATTCATCACAGCACGAGCACGGACCAATCGGGTTGAGCTGAAACAAGAATTCGTACGAGTACTCACCCCCTTTGCACTGAAATATCCCTCACCCACAAACCACGACAAAGAATCGTCGGCAAAGAGTATCAACGCTAATCAGCCGATCTTGGGTGGGAGCTTGTTATTGATATTACCTTGCCTTACTTTACTACAATAATTGCTTGAATTTTTGTTGTTGTTGTCATTTCATCATAACTGACTCGGATAGTATGTGAAGAGCGAACATTCCGCTATGAAAGATGCTTGTTGCATAATGCATGAAGTCAAGGGGGACAACCAGCATAGATAGCCATGGGCGCAAGTCAGCTTTGCAGTGTATCTTTCAATGACAAATAAATGCTGGTACTCAAAACACTGACATTTTGGGCCTTGCCAGCAGATGAAATAGAACGGAGTAATGAGGTATTTGTGATCCGACCAAAGGATATGAAGTCAATGAAATATGAGTGGGGTCATCATGACTGTTTTGCACCAATGAAGTTGTTTCAGAGCCTATTTCAATGTATGCCGTCGCCACATTCAGGACATCAACCTTATTTCATAAATAATGAGAGGTGACTTTTCATAATTTTCATAACATTGCGGACCATACTTGATATCGTAAGTTAAAGTGAGGCACATGTCTCACGACATGATGCATGCAAAAAGATCCTGCCTGAAACCTCAAAGTTTGCCTGTGAGGAGTCGGAGGTTCGGGAGAGGGGGTGGGTGGGGGAGGTGAGGATGGGATGATAAATCAAATAACAAATAATAGAATTTTAACGAATGAAGTTATGTCCCTGCTGCGCTTAATCGGGGTTCTGTCGTCAAAACACAATTGGCTGATGAGAACTTGTAAATGAAACTGAAAAGAGTGAAATGAGAGAGGTTTAGAGAGTGCGAGAGATAGCGAGAGAGGGAGAGAGAGGAGAGAGAGAGAAAGAGAGAGAGAGAGAGAGAGAGAGAGAGAGAGAAAGAGAGAAAGAGGCGAGAGAAAGGGAAAAAGAGAGGACGATAGAGACAAAGGGTGTGATTGGAAGGAATAATGATAACGGGAGGGATAAAAAGAGAGCAAGAAAAATAAAATCAGAAGAGAAGGTAGATTTACAATAAATACAACACACGAGAAAATTCTTTAATCAATCGCCACCAAATACTCCTGGTGTATTACAAACTACAATTTTATTTACTTACAAACAAATATTTTTGGCTTTTTGTCAGAGCAAAACTTATCCATCAATGTGGGCCATAGACCGTGTGCTGGCCTGGTGACCATGCAAATACTAGATGACCCATAAAAATGGACCAATCCAAATGAGTGATTCACTCGTAACCAATGTGTGTAACACGATGAAAAGTTTCACAATGTGGGACCAATTAACCGCATTATTTTCCTTTTTTTTCTCACCAACTGTGCAACCTATTTCTAAATACCCCAGAAAACACCATTTTCCTTTAAACGATTTCCGCCAAAATGGACAGCTGAAAATCCGGAATAAGCATACTGTAAATCTTCTAAAGGTTTCGACCCTTATCTGTTATCGATTTGAATGCAATTGTAATAAGCAGATTTCTTTCCTTTTGCTTGGATTTTGATGACAATTTTTTTTTCAATTAAGACAAATTGATTCATTAGGGTGTGCAAACTTTCAGAGTCGTACGTGGAATATAAGCAGAGAAAAAATAGATAAAGTCGTGAACCATTTATTTGTGAACAGGGACTTTAAGAAGATTTACAGCATGCTTATTCCGGACAATAGATTTCATCTTAACAAGTTCTCACTACTGTCTGTTGAGTGTTTAGTTTTCAGGTAGAGAATGATAATAATGTGATATGCGCTTTTATTTTTCCTTTAGGAATGAATGTGTACAGTTTTAAGATAGAAAACGTATTTGGACAGGAAATGTTCCAATGTAAAGTTGGTATTTTTCTTCTTATACCGAATGCTAATAGAGGGTGAGTAAAAAACAAAAACAAAAACAAAACAAAACAAACCCCCCCCCCCAAACCCCAAAAAACAAAAACAAAAACAAAACAAAGCAAAAAAACAAACAAACAAACAAACAAACAAAAAACGAACGCTATTAAATTGAATTAAATCATATAAAAGAAGCAGAGTCATTCAAAGACTATGTTCAAATCATTCATCAACTTCCGAATTTGACGGAATATAAGCCGTTTTAAAAAATTAGGTAAAAATTAAAAAAAAAGATTAAACATAATGCGTGTTTTATCAACTAAACGCACAAAATATTCGGAGTTAACAGTATCTTAATGAGAACTTCTCGTGCATTTTATAAAATTTGCAATTTTATAAGCTACAGACCATTGCTGTTCTTAAACGGGAAACTGCCAAACCATCGTAAACGACCAAACTCAGCACGGGGACATTCGCTGATCACGGTGACCACACCCCATGTTTTGGTTGGGCATGACATGTTTACGATATGATTCTGTAAAATAACTCCATTAAATAATAGGACTGTAAAGTTTGTTGTTTTTTTCTATATAATTTTAATAAAACGTTCTTGTATTGGCACCAATAAAACTAAAATTTCTAATCAGTTAAAACAAATTGATGAAGGGTTGCACGCAAAATTTCAAAACTGTTCATCAAATAACAGCTGAGAAAAACGAGAGAAGAAAAAAAACTCCAACAAAAACAAAGCCCCGAACGGACTAGATCGAAGCTTGTTAAGCATTTTGTTAGGAGGACAGTGCGAAGATTGTCCGATGCAAAGAATCAAAAGCTTTATCTACCGTTGACACCAATCACAATAACATTTCAGTAATTGAATTAAATAAATTAATTGCTTTTTCAATCAGGAAAGTGTTTTCCTTTTCTAGAATGTAACAAATAACAACGACAAAAAAAACCCGACACTGAGCAAAACAGACAGAAATCAAAGCAAAACCGGTAAAACACATGCCCACAAACACACACACATACATACACACACATACACACACATGCACACATACACACATACACACATAAACACACACACATACACACATATACACACATACACACATATACATACATACACACATACACACATAAACACATACACACATACACACATATACATACATACACACATACACACATAAACACATATACACATATACACATATACACATACACACATACACACATATACACACACATACACACATACACACATATACACACATACACACACACATAGAGAGAGAGAGGGAAAGAGAGAGAGAGAAAGAAAGAGAGAGAGAGTGAGAGAGATAGGGAGAGAGAGAGAGAAAGAAAGAGAGAGAGAGTGAGAGAGATAGGGAGAGAGAGAGAAAAAGAGAGAGAGAGGGGGGGAGAGAGAGAAAGAGAGAGAGAGAGAGAGAGAGAGAGAGAGAGAGAGAGATAGAGAGAGAGAGAGTAGCCAGAAACAAAATCACACACAAAAAAAGCAAGAAAGCAAAGGAATAGGAAAAAGGAGTTAAGTAACGCCTTTTACGCACGATATTTATAATTCCTATGTACACTCTTTTTTAAATTCTTAAAGTGAAAAATAAATACGCCTTTCACGACGTGATTAAATAATAAAAATGAAATCTCCAGACGCTTTAACCTGTAAGTACCACCCAGGGTGTGACAAGTGAAAGAAAAAACCCCGCGGACATTCCCGTAGCAAATAGTTGAACAATCAGTATCAATTATTAACTATTTGTTGACACTGAATGTCGCACTCTCCGTTCTCCGTTGACTACTCCGCCAATTCAGAAGAACAAGAAACAAATAAATAAAAACAAAGAAACCCGAACAAAACAACAACAACAACAACAACAACAAAATACCCTATACAACAACGAAACAGAGGCAATTTTATAATATTGGTAGTCAGATAAATGCTGCACACACGCGCTGTCAAATACCACGACATGTTGTCCAGGTAGACTCGTCGGTGGGAATCTCTTATTTTTGACACGGTGAAATGAACAAAATCCCACCCTTTAATTTACATTCAAACATGTTTTCATGTAGGATGTGATTTAAGCTTTTATTTTTTTTCTGCTGAAGAAGCTGAAGAAAAAAAAAGCGGGAGGGATTACGGGCAAAAAAGCCAACCCAACTGTTAAATGGAAAGCGAAGGACAAACACTTCTACGGGAAAGTTTTTATTTTGTTTCGCTTTTTTGTTTTTTATTTTGTTTTGATTTGTTCTGTATCTTTTTGAAATGGTTCAGGGGCTGGGAAAGACAGAAGTGCTACCATATTTCCCTGGGTGGGAAGATAAGTACGAGCAAAAGATAGAGGCACATGATGGATTTCCCTCCGGGCTCCGAGGAATGGCAGTACTTGGGACTCCCAATATACAGCGATGGATACAGCGTGGGAATGGAAAAGTATAAAAAATTCATCAGTTGAGGGATTGGAAGCCTCTTTGTCAATGAAAAGAGACATCAGTGCTCTTTTTGTATTTAAAAGAGGTCATCAGATTTTTTGTTTTATTTTGTTTTTTTATAATATGTTATTATATTTACATCTGAGGTGTTTTACATCTGCAGAATTGTAGCGAATGTAAAAAAAACAAAACCCAACAACATGTCTTAACGGATTTGCCATTAAAACTGTATGAAGTTTCGACACTAAGTTGTTGTTGAATCACACAATGAAAAAAAAAACCACAAAGATTTTCCTTTAGTTGTAAATCACTGGTTTTTTAATATTTTTTCTCACTTTTCTTTAAAAAAAAACGTCGAAGTTCCGACAGCAAAATTATTAAGTACGCAAAATTGGACATGAAGCATGACACAAGACAAAAAGAGAAGATGCAGTAACGTAAAGGTTTGTCTGCTTTTTATTGCTGCTCATCTCTCTTCTCCATCCTGGATGTATTAGATTAGGATTAGTATGTTTGTGACCCTGAGTTGACGCATAAACACAGGATTCTGTCAGGTATTGAACCGACGCAAGCCTGGTGGGGTACAAAGAGACGAGTGGTATAAAGGGCACCATGGAGAAAGAAAAATAATGATAATAATAACAATAATAATAATAATAATAATAATAATAATAATAGATAATAATAATAATAATGAAAAAAGAAGGCTAACGACAATAAAAGTAATTATGATAATAATAATAATTATAATGTTAATAATTATAATAATAATAATAATATAACTATGATAATAAATGATAATGATAATAACGATAAAAAGAAGAATAACCTTTACTGGTGAAGAAGATTTTATAACGTTATTGTGAATTCAGAAATATATAATTATTGTATCTGAAGAAATCATTGCAGTGTTGTACTGTACTTATATGAAAAAAATTACCAGTGTGAATTGGCATTTTCAAATTGCCTTTTCAACCGACTGCCCCAACCCTTAAACATGACATAACGTGTTAAGAACGTGTAAGCAATTGATGCTTTCAAATTCTCGTGATGCGATCTAAAAGTAAAATTAGAAATGAAGCTAAAGGTTTTTACATGGAATCATATGGGGGCACTATCAAGGTGTCATTTAGTCATTTTAATTGAAACAACACTTCTAACGTGTAATAGAAATTATCCACTTACTCCCAAAAAGGCGTTTTGTCATATATGTCAATTTGAAAAAAAACAAAACAAAACCAAACAAACATTCTGTAGATGATAAGATTTTTTAAAGGGATATTTTCCCTAAGTTACACAAAAGTCTTAGAGTTAATGTTCTCTATATATACGCACATCAGGACAAGTGTAGAAGCGTCAGGTCCGAGTTCTAGGGTGGCCATTCAACATTGTCACACGGGAATAAGTCCGCTTCTTCATCACGACTTGTTTAAGAAATGTAAGTGTTCTCTCCTGGCCAGTTAGGTTTCTCTAGAAGCGTAGTCAATACATTCAAAACGCTCAAAGCCTATTTACAACCTAGGCGATTACATGTCAAGCTGGTTTTAAGCATGCATAAAGAACTATTTATAGATCGTCCCACACAAGCTACCTCCCACCAGTGTGATGGTTTTTTAAAAAATAATTCCAAGATTTTCTGCTCTCCTATACTAAAAGCTTTTCTTCTTAACCTGCGGTGTGAGAGCAATATCCTCCAGTCTTATAAGGAATATGGTCTTAAACAATAATTGGAGGTCTCATATTTAAACCAAAATTGAATTTTTGTTGACAACCTCGAATTTATTATGGGCCAGTTTCCATAGTTCGGCTTTTATCCAGACAAAATTTTATTGTGTGTTTACGCATAAAAGACGCAGTGTGACTTTTGGATACCCTGTACTGATTGGTAACCCCGTTATCTATGCCCAAAGATTCTTATTTAATTCGAACCTATTCTCTAATTGGCTCATTATGTCAGGGTTAGAGCTGTACTCCCACCACCCACGCGAAAAGAGTCTGGTCAACTATAAATCAATTGTTTCATTGACTCAGTTTATAAGGGCGAGAGAACGAGAGAAAAGGATGTAACAACATTTTTCTTACGAAAAATTAATACAACTATTAAAATTTAAAGGAAAATACAAATTGTAACTCAAAATTCCAGCCTTGCCAAAACGTACAGTAAAGTAAACAAAGAATCAACAAGTCCACATTAGATTTCATCACAACGTCCGTTCCAAAAATAATGGCCGCACCCTTGTTTTGAAACCGATTCATCAAGCTGGCTGCGCCGTGAATAGCAACAGCATAAAACGTAATCAATTTAGCCCTGAAATCTGACCTTGTTCTCATCACACTTTGTTTATTCGCTTGGGATAGTTGGCCAAGATGGGAAAGGTTTGATTCTACTTATTTTCGAGCGGCCTTAAATGTCAATGGTGTCACTCTTGAACCACTCAACTTCACGAACACAATGCACGCAAGTTTTTTTTTAAACAAAAAGAGGGCACTAACCTTGTCAGATGACAACATGTGGGCGCAGTGTGTTTACTAATATCCTCCATCCTCTGGCTATGCGTGTTTTGAAACGGATGATGCTCTGTCAAATAATAATAAGAATAAAAAAAAACAAACAAAAAAAATGAAACAAAAATAAAACAAAAATGTGTGGGAGGGTGTTGACCATTTTTGACTTATCGCATGATATAGCAAAATGGAATAGTTTTACCTGTGATTGATTCTGAATTTTAGAATGTACATTTTCCTCAGTGAACGACGGTCTAAAAAAAATCGAAGTTTTTATTGCTAAGGACTTAGGCGAGTTAACTGTTAACGGACTCAGAAATCTGGCTCTGAATGGGGTAACCCTATCTCCCGACATTATAAAGGGAAATAATCTCAATCACTGTAAGAGATTCTTCTAGATTCTTCACAATTTTTTTCTTAACATCCTCGAGTTCTTGTTCAGATATACTGTCTTTGATTTTCGAAAGATTACAACTTTGGAATCATGAGATCACAATATTAAAACGTAAAGAAGAAACAAAATAACTGCAAAAAATCTTGTCCATATCTTTCTGTGTCTTGATCTCTTTAGTTGTCTGTTTTAGAATAAAACCCAAATATTAAAAAGACTTAAAATGCTCGACTAAAACTTTTAAAATTTCGGCCCACATGCGATTAAAGACTGATATTTCTTGTGTGATGAATACTATAAAGCGTGCATCAATTTGCCAGATCTTAAAGAGACTGTGCAGAATAATATAAATGAAAATACATTCTTAGAATCAGAGAGAACAGCTTTTGAAAGAATTGTCCAGAACCTGATCTGGTTATCTCATCTCTCTTTCTTGCTATATCCCTACCTCCTCTTCTTCCTCCTTCTCGTCTTCCTCCTCGTCATCCTCCTCCTCCTTTCCCCATCCTTCTCCTTCTCCTCCTTCCCCCTTTCTCTAACACACACAAACACGCGTGCGCATTCACTCTCTCTCTCTCTCTCTCTCTCTCTCTCTCTCTCTCTCTCTCTCTCTCTCTCTCTCTCTCTCTCTCTC
>JBCIKM010097572.1:0-14894 GCA_039654465.1 Melibe viridis | reverse complement strand
AACAACGCACATTGTGACTCATGGCTCTTACACACAGATCAACAGGAATACTTGATCTCACTGAGTGGGTCGATATATTGATAACTTCACAGTTAAGATAAACTATAACCATCATTGATAGAACAACGCACATTGTGGCTCATGGCTCTTACACACAGATCAACAGGAATACTTGATCTCACTGAGTGGGTCAATATATTGATAACTTCACAGTTAAGATAAACTATAACCATCATTGATAGAACAACGCACATTGTGACTCATGGCTCTTACACACAGATCAACAGGAATACTTGATCTCACTGAGTGGGTCGATATAACCACAGCCACAGCCATCTAAACATACTGAGCTGGTCCCCATAGGGAATGTGATCAGTGCTCACACACACTGTGGATCTACGTTATAAAAGCTCAAGGACTGGTTTTGATTCACCTGCGGAGAGGTATCGAAAACTGACATCATCCTTCTGTGGCAGCACTGGGCAGGGCCATTTTTTTTTTTTCATTGTAACTGCGCAAGGTCCTCATTTCAACATCAAAATACTTAATTTTAGTCATAATTCTCATAAACAAACTGGCATCATTCAAAAGAACCGAGCTCAACATGATGCTGTTTTTCTTTTAGTACATTATTAGTAACAAACTAGAAAGGATACCAAATGGCAGGCTTACCGAATCAGTGTGATACGTATTCACATCTCCCGCAGTTAAAGTTTGGTTTGGAAGTGGTCGTGTCAACACGTCTCCTGCCACACTAGGGTTAAGTAGAGCATTCATTCCACAAACCTGAACGTAAGTTTGAATGTGACAACATCTCAATGCTATGCTTCCCCTGACTTGTTCTTCACTTATGTGTACTATCTTTTTATTTTTGTTTGTTTCATTTCACAGAAATCCCCGACTCCCCAAGTGAATCCATGCCGTCTAGTCCGAAACGTATCCACTCTCCTACCCATCGCTTGAAAGATCTGGCCTTGACCCCCAAACAGCCCCCACCACCCCCACCACCCCCGGTCTTTGGGCCCACCCCTCAACAGATGGCGGATTCCCCCGCCTTCACCATCAAATCATCCAGCACCATCAAAGCCGACCCCTTCCAGACATTTGGCATGTACGAGGAAGAGGACAAAGTGGTCAATTTTGCATCAACCAATCAGGAAACAGAGCTGCTTCCTCCATCATTTTCAAACACTTTTGGACACCAGCTGAACCAGCCGCCAATCTTTCCTTCATTCGGAAGGAAAAACGGCAACGACCACAGCATGAGGATGACGTCCCAACCGCCTGTCACATTCAGTACCTTTCAGAAGACGCCCCCACCCCCACCTCAGCCCCAGCCTCCTCCTTACCGCCTGGCCTCCAGCAGGACCAACCCGCTCCCGCCCCTGATGGAACAAATATCAGAAGTGGACTCCATCTCCGGTAAGTCTGAAGTGCCGGTGGTCTATGCTGAGGAAGGGACGCCTCCAGATATCTCGGAGACCACGAGCCTGAGCAGCATCAACATGGATCAAGACAGTGAGCCCTGTGGGTTTAGGTCATGGGGGGTCATGCTGCCTGGAGGTCAACAAAGTCACGCTGACCGTTTATCTCAGGTCGCCAACATTCAACCCAACCAGGGAGTGGCCAACAATAGCTTCATGAACCCACCTCCAAATCCCCATGTGGTAAAAGTGCCTCCGATTTACGACAAACCTTTGCCACCACCACCAATTACGGGAGTTGCCCCCCTTACCACTCAACATGACAATAAGAGTAACCTGTCCTCTGCAACCAGCAGTGATGTAGGCATCCAGGGAAGTCAGGGTATGGCTCTCCCAGCGGCAAACACTGTTAACCAACAATCCGCATTCAGGAACACAAATCTAGAGCCCACAGAGCAGCTTGTTGTTACAGGGAGTTGTAACACAGTGTCAAGTCAGCCGTCCCCTACACAGAAACCAGGCCCACAGCTTCTCCTTCATCAACAGCAGCCGCTTGATGCAGCCGGTGACAGAGGGCAAGGATCTGGACTCACAGGTAGCGCCAACAACCTGTCTTCTCCGCTGAGTGGAGACAAACCTTTACCACCCGAGCCGGCACCCTCGTCCTCCACACTGGGCCTCAAAAACCACCTGGCCCAGAAATCACCCTCATCCTCTCCATCCTCTCCTCCTGCCACTCCTCCTCGCACCTCCTCTCTACTCAACTCCCGTCTGTCCTCGGTTACTGCTGCTACTGTCAGTGGCGACAAACCCTCCTCGCTGGCTATGGAATCACTCAAACAGGAAGACAAAGACTCTTCCATGTCGGAAGTATCAGAGGGGGAAGAGGATAACCTTGCCAAGTGCATCAGCTCAGGTATGCCTTCCCGAAAAATGAGGAAGAGCAGCTCAGACAACGCTCTCAAGAAAAAGTCTGGCATCCCCACCAAGACTGCTATAGCAGCTTCTTCCACATCGTCCGGAGACTCCACCTCCTCTAGAAACAAATTATCCGGGAAGCAGCACTCATCCTCGGGGGCAGCAGCCTCTGCCGCATCACATGCCCATCCTGGAACTCCAAAGTCAACCCCGCATTCGTCCTCCAAACCCCCTTGTCCACCATCAGCATCCAAGAGCTCCTCCAAATCGTCGGCATCGTCCAGTCATGGCCAGGCCAGTACTCCATCCCACCTCATCAAAGGAACACCCAGCACCACGAGGGGCGGCAACTCTAACCCTGCAATAGCCAGTCAGCCCACCGTCACGAGTACTACCTGCCCTGCATCCAAAACTAATCGACACCCGTCTTCTTCTTCTTCTTCAAAAACCCCATCTAGCCGCAGCCAAGGTTCCACCACATCTCCTATGACCACTAAGACTACGAGCAACAGTAATGTGGCCAACACTCCCAACAGAACAAAGAACACGGCTGTGGTCACGCCAAATAAACGTCCTAGTCAAGGCAAGGCCTGTAGCAGCAATAACACCTCCGTTTCCTCCGCATCAGCTTCACAGGGAGCCAATCCATTGCAACCGGCTGGGTCTACTGCCAGTAACAGTAAACTAAGAGCAAACAACTTCCCTATTAGTTCTCAGACAAACACCAAAGCAATGGAAAATCAAAGTTTACCACCTGCCGGCAGCATCGGAGACCAGTGGTTGGATGAAAGTCAGAGACTACAGCACCCTCCAAGAACCAATCAACAAGGGCCAAGGAGACTTGTTGACGATGAAGATTTTAGCCTAGATACAGTTCGCTCTTACGCTACGGAGGGAACCCCTCTGAACTTTTCAGCCGCAACATCTCTCAGCGATTTGAGTGTGTTGACCAACAGCACGAACCCCCGATCTATCAGCAAGAAAAGTGCTCACCCTGTGGAACCAGAGGTTGCAGAGTTACCCAATGTGCCTTCCCAGCCATCGGCCGCTACTGTGTCAGACGAAGCTACCAGTGACAACAGCTCCATCTGCGAGGAGAACGAGGATTTGCTTTTAAATGACTTGATTCAAAGTGGCATGCCCCCGAACCGTAGCGGGGGTAGTAGCAGGAAACCTGGCGGCGTCCACTCGACTTCCTCGGCACCATTGTCAGACTCCTCTTTCACGGCAGCAAGTAGTAGTGACAAGGGAAACAACTTCAGTCAAGGGGCGGACAACAGCGGAAAGCGATCCCTGTTCCACCGTGATTCCAACCCTTCTGCTTTTGTTCCCAGAGTTTCGAGCCTGAACGTGGTGCCACCATTTCACGACTTTTTACCAGTAGACACGGTCAGATCGTATAATGTGGAAGGAACTCCGCGGAATTTCTCCACGGCAACATCTCTGAGCGATCTGACCATTGACTCTGTGGAGGGAGGCGGAGGCTCTCTGTCTGGAAAGAATCCCAGCGGAGCAGGAAAAGGGAATAGGAAAGGAGGAGGAGGAGGAAGTGGAGGCCAGAGCGGAGGTGGTAGTGGTAGTGGAAGTGGAAAACCTGGACCCCCCAGAGGTCCTTCAACTCACCCTCCTTCAAACGGTAAAGATACCAGTGGCAGCAAAAGCAGCAGCAGTCAATCTCACCACAAGGGAGGGGGAGGGGGACATGCTTATCATGCAGCTCAGCAAAGACAATTCAGCGGGCTCGAGATGCAACCCAGCCACCAATATCCAAACAAAAGCGGGATGGACCATGCGGTGGGTGTGGATAATGATTACCCCGTGACCTTTTCACCCCCATCAAATGACACAATGCACACGTACCTGGTTGAAGGGACACCAAACAGCTTCTCCAGACGGGACTCGCTGAGTTCCCTCGGAATCTTGGACGAAGAGGACGGGAGACCAGCAGCAGCAGGAAGCGGAACCAGCAACGGCAACAGGCAAAGAGGCTCCTCGGCTCTGTCCTCCAGCGACAAAGACCAAGAAAGCGACAGCAACCAGTCCATCCCCAAAGAAAGACACGTGATTGGTCAGTCCAGTGAAGACAGCAGTGTGTCCGGAGACAAAGGTGGTGACCACCCGATTCGTTTTGCCGTAGAAGACACGCCAGTCACTTTCTCCCGCTGTTCCTCTCTCAGTTCCCTGACCAGCCTCAATGAGAAAACTGACGGACAAGATAAATCTCCTATGAAAGCTGACAGTACCAACAAGGTGCACCAAAATATGCCTGCTGCACTGAACAATCAGATAACTTCAACCAACTCGACAGGTCCTGGGTGTGACCCAACAGTGAAGACGTTGAGCTCTGGACACGATGAAGACAGCGATGATGATGATGCCGGTGACTGTGATCCAACCCCGTCGGAACAATATCTTTTGGAGCAGTGCATCTATGCCGCCTTGCCCAAGTCACGACTTCCTGTCAGCGATGAAAGTGGCCGGCGGAATTCCAGCGCCAGGTCATATATCCAGCGACATGTTTCTCCTGGTTTTAAGAACTTCAGCAATGGTAAATCACCATGCCCAGGGTCAGCTGGGAAAAGACATGTCCCTCCTGGTCTCGCCAAAAGTGCCTCTCTGGAAATTCCTGTCTTTGAGGACAACTGCAGTAGGGTGGCAGGTGAGAGAGGAGAGGACATCAGTGGCTCTCAGAGCTCCATTAACGAGACAAAGTCAGACCATTCCGGCAACCTCATGACTCGCAGCTGCTCAGACACCACGCAGCTGGACTTTGACACCTCATTCTCCTCTCGCCAATCTCGCTACAGCATCTGGAGACGACAGCGCCATCTGTCTCAAGAAGACATGGGAGACAAAAGTAACAATGCCACTTCTGAATTTGGAGACGCCAGACAACGGTCGCATTCTCAGGACAGTGAAACCAACTGGAAACGGCAGAAGGATATCAGTAACAAGTTGGCAAAAGCCGGACAATGGGAGAAATGTTTGATATCTTCTAAAACAACACCTCAGTCTGCCCTGAAACGTCCTCAGGATTGTAATGAGAACACAGTGGTAAAGAGTAGTAGTAGTAGTAGCTGTAACGGCAGTTCTTTTGAAGAAAATAATGTGGAGGAGAAAAACGATTGCGAAAAAATCCTGCCCATGGATTTTGCTGCCAAAGTGCGTGAGATCTCTAACGACAGCATGGCTGGTTTGTTGTCCTTGAGAGATGATGTGGACTTGGAGGAGGACTTGAAGGCTGTCAGGATTGGGGGTGTGTCATCGTCAACCAATGGCGGAAACCAGAATCTCTCACGTGGTCAGGAAAAGGAAGATAGTTGTGACAAATACTCAGGCACGTCTTCCTCCGGGGGAGGCAGTCAATACATGAACGTCCTCAATGATGGCGGTGGACAAAAGGAAGCTGTGGAAAGGCAAGAGGATGATGTTGCTGACGATGATGATGATGGAGAAGCAGTTTACTACTGTGATGATGATGATGATGATAGTAGTGATGATGCTGGTGAGGATTTTGATGTCGACGATGAAAATATGGTCGAGCAGTCGGACATACCCCAGTTTGTGCCTGAGGAGGAAGAGGAAGTTGGCGATGACGACAATCCAGGCATCTCTGCCGAGGAAGAGCAACAGTTGTTGATGGACAACATCCACTTGGTGGTCTCCGAAATCCACCAGACCACCAAGCTCAGCGGCAGCACCATTGATGACGACATGTTCATTCAGCACGAGACCATCTCCCTTGTCTCCAACGATTACAACTCCGACGACAATGCCGACTCAGACAGCGAGGCTGTCCTCACTTGGAACAGTGAGCTGTCAAGTGCCGCCACGATCACAGAGGTTGACACAAACATGGAGGACATCTCGGAGATGTCTCAGCCAGCATCTTCCCTGTCCTCTACTGGCCCCAGGATTGTCAAACCAGGAGAAGGCCACTTGGCTCAACATCGGGCAGGAATTGCCCGGCAAGCAGAACAGACCAACAAAGGTATTCGAGGCCGTCGGAAACCCTTGTATCCGGGAAGACCGCAGAATAGTAATAGTAACGGTGGGATGGTAAAAGGTGTGAATGGAAAAACAGACATTATGAAAAATAATAACAGTAATGCTTCTCCATTGACTTCCGGAAAAGTTAAAACTGACACTGGTCCTAATGCCGGCAGGAGACCAATCAAAAGGCCTCCTTTGACCGGGACGGGCACAACTTCTACGAATGTGGCCAAAGTTTCCCCCAGGACCAAACAGACAGATGAGGGGAAGCCAAGCACTAACGGTTTGTCGCAGAGGAGTTCCTCTGTAACTTCACGGCCAGGGAGTGGAGGAAACCAGGCCAGCAGAGCGCCATCTGCTGGGAGAGGCCGAGGCTCCGCCTTGTCCCAGAGGAGTGCCAGTGTGGGCGGCAGCAATAGAGTGGGCCAGAGCCCCAACCGGCCCGCTGCCAACTCTAAGCTAGGCGCTGCCTCCAAAGGCCCCAATAGTAGCACCAGTCATACCAGATCAGCCTCAGCTTCTTCTGTGTCTCAGCAGACCAGCCCGGCTAACAGACAGCAGCTGGTGGCCAAGGGCGCTGCCACTGCTACGCCTCGGTCACGCTCCAAGTCCAACTCAAGATCAAACTCTGCCGACAGCCGAATGCCGTCTGTCAGAAAACCAGCGGCTGCCAGCGTGAAGAGCAGCGTGTCTCAATCACCGCACAGGCAAAACCCATCCTCTCAGTCTTCGTCCCCGAGCGAGAACAAAGAAAATAAAGCGGCAGGGGAGGAAGTGATAATGCGCAACAAGAAAACCTTATCGTCCGCTTCCTCCACGGCGTCGTCCACCAATCGCCATTCAGCGTGTTCTCTCAGCTCCGATGGTGAGGGTGGAAATCGCAATTCGACCGGCAGTATCTCCGAATCGTGGTCAAAGGCTTTAGACTCATTCCACTTCATTGTGGATGATGTACAAGATGGAATGGCTTACAAACGGATCCAAGCCCAGCGCAACGCACAAGATGCTCCCGCGGCGTTGAAGAGAGCTCTGAAAGCCCCGAATAAAATGGCACCCTCTGATTCCACAGCCACCAAACAGAAGAGCAGCCTAATCAAAACTCCGTCGGGAACTTCTCTGAATACACCCAAGAACACCAACAAGAGTTCCGACATCAAATCAAACACTGCCTCACCCTCCCCTTCTTCAATACCCGCTAAGAAGACTTCCCCAAGCCAAAGCCAGAGCAATATTGCGAGAGTCAACTCCAGCAGCCACCTGCCAAAAGCCAAAGCCAGCGGCTGCCAAATCTCAGATGTCTCGAAAAGCCCCTCGCGTCCATCAGCCTCGGTGAGTGGTCAGTCTGCCAATATCACCACTGCCTCCAAACGCTCTCCTAGTGTAGGTTCGGGTATCCCCACTAGGAGGACGGAAGGAAGCAGCTCTTCATCACCGCGATCCTCCTCCACCTCGGACCAAACAAGAAACTCGATTAAGAAATCCTCTCCTTCTAACACATCCCTCAGCGGCATTCGAAGACCCTCGGCCGTCTCCAACAAAGCCAGCTCGGAGTCTTTGCACGAAGGAGGCAGCGAGAATTCCAATGTCAACCGAGTCGGTAGCATCAATCATTCTTCATCGTTAAAAACATCCTCTCCTCGCTCTGCTTCTGCGTCTCGTTTACCAATGTCGGTTGGAAAAAGTCCACGACCCGCTGCGGACACTGGCCTAAACAAACCGTCCAGTCTTCCACCATCCGGTGTCCGCACCAAAGCTGCCACCCTTCCTGCGGCCACCAGTGTCTCGTTAGCCGCTGCCAAGTCAAAATCTGTCGCAGACGGCATCAGCAAGAGCTCGACGTATGAAAAGATCTCCCCAAGTCTCTCGGACAGCAAAAAGACTGATGTATCCAATGGCAGGTCAGGAAGAGATGCATCCTTTTCACCGAAAGCCACCGGTTCATCTGGGAGGAAAACAGCAATCAAAACACCATTCGGTAACAGACCACAATTGAAGAAAGCTTCCATTAAAGCTAAGGACTCTCCCGGCACGGAGATCAGAAAAGGAGAAGTCTTTGAACTGTGTAACGACTCTGACGAATCTCATAACAACAGCTGTGACAAGTCGGACACTATGGAATCCTTGACCTTTGACTCCAACACCACGTCAGACTCTGTGGAAGGTCTGGATCAAGGTGACCCGGACAGGGTGCAAGGAGGTCAAGGTCACATTGATTCCAGCACCTTCAGGAGACAGAAGAGAAATCCCAGTCTGTCCGATTACGAGTTGCCAAATGCAGATGAAACCTGCCGGTCAAGCAGTTCTTTCAACGGGTCTTTCAAAGGCGCTTCGTCGGTCAGCAACCTGGAGAACACTCTGCTGAAAATCGCTGGAATCGACAGTGGTATAATCCCAAATGACTTCGGTATTGGTCACTATCTCACCAAAGACCAGAGCATCTACTCTCACAATGTTTCGTTGTCATCGCCGACTAAAGAAGAAAAGAAACTCAAGCAAAATGATGAAAAGAGCACAAAGTCAAAGGTGGCGCAGGGTTTTAAGAAATTATTTGGCTCCAGCAAAACTAAAGACAAAGAGAAAGAGCAGCAGAAAGACAAAGACAACAAAGAAGATAGTAAAATGAAAACAAAAAAGAACAAAGACAAAGGAAGTAAAAAAAAGGGCAAAGAGAAAGATACTGATAGTAATACAAGCGAGAGTCTAAAGGACAAAGACAAAATCTTAAGTCTCTCTCAAGTTTATGATCAGGAGGAAAAGCTGGGATCGGTTCAGTCCAATCCCAACCCATCGTCAACGAAAACTGTCATGCCAAACAGTTTCAGACCCGACCACAAATCTAGTCCGTCGGCCATTGTTGCTCCGTTTAACTACAGTCCTCCCGTGGTGACAACAGCAACCGGGGGAGCCAGTGATTACAGTTCCAGCAGTCATACAACCCAGGCGTCCAACTCTAGCGTCCTCGTCATCGACATGGACAACAGCGTTCTGAGCAACCAGAGCTTTCATTACGACAACAACCACGGCACCGTGGAAATATCCGCCCCAGATAACACCACCTCCCCGGGAATTCAGATTCACGGCGTTGACGACGTGTTCACTTGCTCTGGCAGGACAGTGCCAAACGGGACCGGCACTGCAAGCCACGGTGGTCAAACTGTGACAGATCACAAACAGGATGCAGACAAACCAGCTAATACTATGACAAAAACAGAAATGCTTCTCGCTCGCCGGAAACGGTCGATGCTCTCTACCCGTTCAGAGGACAGCGTGAAAAGTGATAGCGGCAGCTCCGCTGGGAAATCTAACGTCGATGGGATGGCCAGCACTCTCCTTGACCACAGCAAGCCGGACAACTCTGCTTGCCTCATCACAACTGTGTAGTGTGTTGACAATTTATTTTCAACGAGTTGAAGTAACTACTACTACTACTACTACTACTACTACTACTACCATATTAGGTCGACTGTGTTACACAGTTTGAAAACTAGAATTTGTCTAATTACAAAACTAACGAACTGTGTCTACAAGTACAAGTGACAGTCTTTCAAGGGTTTGCAAAGTTTGCTGATGATAACCATAACAGCTGCTGCTGTGTCTGAAAGAGGTGTTACGTATATACACCAGGGTACACATTGGGATTAAGACTGCCCTTTCATGTTTTAGTCCCAAGCATTTTTAAGCCCCCACTGAGGCAAGTCTTAAGTCCCACTGTGTAAGGACCCACAGGACGTGCTGCCCATTACACAGTGAGATTCAGAATGTCGTGTCAGTCCAAGCTGGAAAGTCCCAAGCTTTAAGTGTGAAGACGATAACAGCCACACGACATGTGGTGCCTGATGTCCCACCGGAATGAAATTTCTTATTCTGAGAATTCAGAAATCAGATGGAATAGGGTATACCTGCGTGTACCTTTACGGGAAAGCAGCACTAAATATGACTCACCGATGGTTGTGGTAGATTAATATTATGAGATTGTGAAAGTGATGACAGTGATGATAAGCCCAAACAATGTACATTATGGGAGGAGTGGAGTGCCATTTAAATTTAAACTGAGCACTCCCCCTCCCCTCTCTATATCTTGCCCCCCTCCCCCACTCTCTCTCTCTCTCTCTCTCTCTCACTCTCTCTCCCCATCTCTCTCTCTCTCTCCTCCCTCTCTCTCTCTCCTCTCTCTCTCTCTCACAAATTATTTTATTCAATACTCTCCTCCTTTTCCCTCATTAAGCATAAATAGAAACAGTAGCTACTGCAACTGCAATCATCAACACTCTCCTCACTCACACCAACCCAGTGACCTCTGAATTTTCTAGTGAATGCTCCATGCGTTGAGGACGGCTTTTATTCCTGAATGATGATAGACAATCAAAATATGTCCCACTTCTTATTCTTAATAATGACTGTGACTGATGGTTTCTGTGTGAAAGTGAAAGGTGTCCTGATATGTTATACTGAGTTCCATTAAAACCACCAACATTTAGAATTCCAAATATCACTATGACACTGAATGGCTGTCTCTATCTTTTTTAGAATGGTTACAAAAATTACCTGTACTGAACAGTTATTTCAGTCGTTATTTCTCTTTAACTGTAAGGAATGTTTACAAAAATTAACTTCAAACATAATCGCTAACTCTTCTTTTGAATCAAGTGACACCACAAGTTTTTGTTTTTTTTTTTGTTTTTTTTTTACTACAGATTGTCAAAAAAAGAAGGAAGTAAAGTTGTGTAAAAATATATTTCTTTCAAGGCATTTTAGGTTTTACATTTTTAATGGAACTCAGTAGTTTTATCCCTCATTATTATCATTATCACCAACTTGGGTTACCTGCTGACCAGAATGAGTGCGCAAGTGAATTCTCGCATTTAGTTTGGCTTTTTACCCAAAGGTCAGCAGCAGCAGCACTTGGTTGTGAAGAAAAATATCATGTCTTTGGTCCTCCCGTTTAATTTTAGTTTTAGTGTCTCGCTTTTTTTTTTTTTTTTTTTTGTTTTTGTTTGTTTTTGTTTGTAAAAAAAAAGAAGATATAGTTGGGGGGTGGAGTTGGGGGGGGGGGGTACCTGTCTTGTTACCTAGCTTTCCATTTTGTAATACACTATTTTTTTATTTAATTTTTCTGTGTAAAACTGTACTTATTCCAATTTTCCAATTCCACTGTAATTGCATATATATATATATATATTTCCTTTTTTTTTTTTTGGCATCTTCAATTTTGGCAGAATGGTAATACGACTGTATGTCCACAAGTCTTTTTAGAAGTCCTTTTATTTATCTTTTAATTGTGGACAGGTGGATTTAGAAGTAATTAGGATCAATCTGAAAATCTTCTGTGGAGTATTGTTCGTAATTTTATTTTCCTATATGTGTATATATCAGAAATTATCTACCACTACCAAGCAAAATGGTGTTGGAAAAAAAGATTCCTTAGGTTGATGTCAAAGTTTTTGGGTTTTTTTTTTCTTTCAATTTTTGTTGTATCTCACCTGTTGTAAATAAAGAGGTTAAGTGTATATTGTGAGAAATATGGCTTGAATGATGAGTTTTTAAAAAGAACGCAGTGAACTTTGTTATCACACATTGTTTTGTTTCAACACAAAAACCTCTTTCTCTTATACATGTGTGTGTGTGTGTGTGTTTGTCTGTTGAAAATAGTCTGTCGAATCTGAGTAGTTACCACACAAAGAATGTGTGACCCATTGCTCTTGTCTTTATCTGTGGTCAGAGTAGATAAATATTGGAGGATGGCGACATTAACAACCAGATGTCTTCCAGTGTTAGTTGACCAGATCATGTGTCTATCCTTACTACGTAATTATTTCTTCAAGTTTAATTTAATTCTTCGTTGCAGAAATAATAAGAAAAGCCATCCTTGAATTTGAATGTTATTTAATGATACTCCACCTGCATTCAACTCTATTCATGAATATATTAATGTTGTGAAACTGTCTCTGTGTGACCCTGTTATTATTGTTGGTCATCATGCATCACTCTCAGGCCCCGATGTGTGGCAGTCGCCCTTACCCTCCCCAATTACTTTCCTCTGGGCTCCTCTATGTTGACCCTCATGTGTCGTGGGGCCCTACTAAAACCTCCAATTAAACAAGCAAACAAATAAACCTCCCGAATTGCACACAACTAAGTCTTCGTTTCGCTGGACTGAAAAACTCCTGTTGTAAGTTACACACATTAAGATGAGTTGCAGTTAGGAGCCTTTCACCAGCGCAGCGAAGTGTGTGTGATGAATTTTTATTTCATGAAGTCCACTAACCAAACCAGCCCAGCAAACCAAACCTCATTATTATTGTTGTTATTATTATTATTATTATTATTATTATTATTATTAGTGTTGGTGTAATATAGGTATGTTCAGTCTTGCTCATAATATGTTGCTTTAAGTGTATAATAACTCATTATCATGTGTGTCACAAGCAAACCTCTCAAGTCTGTTTTTGGTTGTACAGGAGAGACAAAAACAGACTTACATGACGCAAACAAAGCAGACAAATACCCAAAGTGCTTGTGCTTTGTAGATCATTTGTCAATTCTAAAATCTGATGGCATTGAAATACGTGTATCTAGTCAAGCTATATTCCATTTCTATATCTCCATTTCTAGAAAATCCAGAGTTAAGTGGTTTGCTTGCGTCAAGGACGATGTTATGTAATAAGTTTTATCTCTTTTTTAAATATTTTTAACCGGTAGTCATGGAACAATTGAAGACTACAACTACAGGGAAAGAACAGGCAGGGTCGGTCACTTTCTCTAAAAGTCAATGAATGGCCCCATGTACAGTGTATCTCCTTTTTGTAGTAATGTGGAATGCCTTTGAAATTCAAAAATATCTACACACTCAAAACAAATAAGCCGGTCCCTCTTAGAACTGGAAGCAATTTTTGGATAATCTTTCACTTGAACAGTGATTTTCTCAAAACTGAAAAAGTGTCTCTGCTTTTTCTTCCCCTCTGGTCTTCAATTGTGTTTCCCTATGCAAATTTTTTACGTGCCAAAATGTCCGCTGCTTTCGCTTCATAGGGGATAAGAAAAATGTCTGTACTTAGCGCCCAGTCATCCCCTGTTTTTTTTTACTTTCTGAGGTGTCAAAAGTTGAATAGATTGATACTTAAGTGCTGATGTTTTTCCTATGATCCGAGGAAATTCTCGGTTTTTGAGCTGAGGAGGAATCTCCTCCTTTGGTAGTTTTCTATTTCATTGCTCTAAAAATGGTGGCTAATGCAGTAAAAATGGGTAATATTATTGTTATATTCAATAGTTGAAAAGTTTTCCTCCTTTTTCACTTTCTTGTCACCATCAGCACCAATACTTTCTATTCTCGTCAACATGAATAATGCGTAATAATAGCCTAATACTACTACTAATAATAATGTAATAATGATGAAGCTGCCATCTATCCCCTGGGGAATTACATGTAGTTAGAGGGATGTATCCTCCAAAATCTCTACATTTCTGTGTCTCTTCTTTCAGCTAACATAGTGTGTGTGTGTGTGTGTTTGTGTGTTCGCTCTTGTTTGTGGGATATATTGTTTTTTCCCTTGTATATCTTCTCTCTGTAAAATATCAGTTAGAGATGATATTCCTTCTTCTCTCTGTTAAAATGTTTGTGGCAGGGTCAAAGCCTATCTGCTCTTTTAACTAATTCTGTCTTACTTTCCTCATGGGCGCCACTATGACCTCTATCATCTTACTTTCCTCTTGGACACCTCTATGACCTTCATGCGTAGGTGTGTCCTTAAACTATTAAAAAACAAACAATGAGCTTCTGTCAAAAAGTGCCCCAAAATTCTCAAAAACAAAACAATGAGCTTCTGTCAAAAAGTGCCCCAAAATTCTCAAAAACCAAAACAAAAAAACTGAAGTGCCCCAAAATTCTCAAACAAAAAAAAACCCCAACAACCCTGAAACACTCAAATTGGATTCCTGTCTGCGTCTAAGCAAGGGGAATCTATTCATGTTGGGTTGTTTGGTTGTTGTTTTTTCTCTCTGTGATCTGTTCCCTCTTTGCTAATTAATGTGTCTATCCATTTCCTGTATGATGACCCCTATGTGTCGTGGAGTCATAAAACCACCCATAAATCAACTTGCGAAAGAATCTGTGCAGACTTTGTTGTCTTTGGTTTTGAATTGAAAGATCAGTTAATGGCAATAACTTTCGTGTGTATGATTATGATGTGAAAAGATACCTTCATTTACTGCTTGCGAAAAGATACCTTCATTTACTGCTTGCGAAAAGATACCTTCATTTACTGCTTGCACTACTGACCAGATTACCATTGAATCCTTTGACATGACTTTGTTGAGGTTTACTGTATTTTACACCAAGTTGTTTTAGCTCTCTGCCACCACCACCACCATCACTATTACTTCTACTACTCCCACTACTACTCCTCCTCCTCCTCCTCCTACTACTACTACTACAACTTCTACTACCACCACCACCACTACTACTACTACTACTACTACTACTACCACCACCACTACTACTACTACTACTACTACTACTACTACTACCACCACTACTACTACTACTACTACTACTACTACTAC
>JBCIKM010097461.1:0-14504 GCA_039654465.1 Melibe viridis | reverse complement strand
GGGGGTAAAAACTCCCCCACCCCCCAAAAAAACAAGCCCCCCCCCCCCCCCCAAACACAAAACCCCTTGAGGTTTCATCCCAGTATTATAAATACAGGAAAAAAACTAATGAATTTGAAATTTTGCCCTTAAATATTTTGAACAGCCCAAGAGTCTTACTTAAAATGAAAATGACTAATAAACTAATTAACCAGCCGCTCTCACCTGGCCCTTTGGGCAGCCACAGCGTGGGAGCGATAAGCAGCTCTGTACAGGGTGTTGTTGACGGGTAGACATGACAAGTTGGCCACCCGCTGGTTAAAAGGCTGCTCCTGACATTACACAACAATTGAAACATATGATATTATTATATATTACAATTTAAATTGATTCCATTTCAGAGTTGAACTTACATTGATGACTTACGGAAGGAGGAAACAAAAACCCAAGTTTTAATTCAGGAGTTCCCAATCTTTTAGCATTCGCGCCCCTTAGCTAAAAGTTTGAAATTCAAGTTACTCCATATTAATAATAATAATAATTCTTTATTCATCCAAGCATGGAAATTTCTTTACTGAGAGTTCCCTATCATGAGAGCTTCTACATTCCTCCATGGCCACCATTTTGCGACTTATCTGCTTATCTTATGGGAACCCTCGTACTGCATGGGAACCTCTGCCCTAACTTTTCTTTATGTAAAAGAAACCCCTTGAGTTTGGTTTTGAATCCTCCCTTGGAATTATAACTATAGAACAATGATAAAGAAGAAATGACTGTTCTCTTAAATCCAATATTTAAGCTCAAACCATTGCCATCCACACACATGATTTTACATGAATATATAGAATTGTTGTTTTGCTATTTATCAATTCATATTCTTTAGTTTTTTAAATTTTAAGAACAAAATAATACAATTGATCTATCAATACGTATTTATTCACAAGATATGAATCATGAGAAAGACAAAGAAAGCAAATCTTGAGTAACATACCACTGACTGTTCTTCGGTAGGACCATTGACTTCACTTTTGACTACAGTAGACAGGAAATCGGGATCCCCTTCCAATTTGAAGGAGCTCTGTGGAACCAGACGAGGCATGGCTTGTTTCATATCCTCCCCCGACTGAAATCTGGACATGTACGAGATATCTGACTGACATTTCTCTAGAGCACCCATTGTTCTGTGGGCCTCTAGGGTTGAAATGATTGTCTCATTTTTCAAGACAGGCTTGTTGTCAGCGTTGATGTCAAGAGGTTGAGGGTTGATGGTATATGACAAAAGGCCTGACGAGTCATGGCCTGTTTGAACTTTAACCCCAGTGGTAGGGAATGTAAATGGATTGCGCACTGAATGTTTCAAACTGGATTTGCTAGCCTGTTGTGTTACAGGTGGTGGTTGTTGCTGCTGCTGCTGATGTTGTTGTAATTGTAGCTGCTGCTGTTGTTGTTGGAGGTGTTGAGAGTGTTGCGATTTGTTGCTTGGGTACGGCGGAGGAGGGCTGCTAAAGTTGTTAGGTTGGTTGAAATTTGATGCAGTGGCTGTGGGATCTGAACAAATCATTGATGCAGAGGTGGTGTAAGGGTAACTAATACGATTAGGAGTAGGTTGTAAAGGGTCGTTAGAAGAAACTATTTCCATAGGAACAGTATTAGCTTTTGTAAATAAGGAAGTCAGGCCGGAGGAGCTAGAGTGTATTGGGAGGAAAGTGGACTGGTCTCCAATGGATCCGTTGGAACTGGAGACTCCTGTTATGTCTTTCACAAACAAAGCGTTTGACAAGCCGGACAGGTCACTCCTGTCCAATTGTTTTGAAAATTGCTGCAGCTGGTATGTGTTATTGTACTTGTCCCCCAAACCTTTCCCCCCTTGCAACTGTGGTATTGAGATGTCACTCCCACCCTGCAACATCTTATTGTATTTCATGTGCGCTAATTTGCTGGATGAAATATTTTGGTCATCTGCCGCAATGGATGCCAAATTTCCAAAATCCATATCCACATCGATGGCTGTCTGTTTGGACTCACCCGGTCCAGACTTCCTCCTCCTCTCGACCACCGCCGCTGCCACCTGAAGGTCTGAATGAAGCGTCTGTGCCAGACCTCCAATCCCCACAGCCTTGATACTTTGACTTAGTTTCCCCTTATTCACAGAGCTTACGTTCTGCTGGGTGTTGGCAGTGTTGGAAATGACTGACCGTCCGTGTTTCGACACCAGGTTACTAATTTGAGCTTGACCCTCCACCTTCATATCAAATTCTGTTTGTATGGTGTGGTCCGAGTCTGAAGCTTGGATCAGTTTCTGCAACATCAGTTGCTTACCGTGATCAGGAGCCGCTGAGGCAGCTGCAGACATTGGCAAGTACAGGTTTTTCTGAGACGGCAGCCAAGACTCATTGACGCTGACTTCGGCTGAGGGCGGTGCGGACGCTAAAGACATGCTGGGGGCAGTTTGCTGCTGGAGCTGCTTTTGAAGCTGCTGGTGGGATGGTGGTTGTTGCGATGGTGGTGGTGGTCGATGTTGCTGCTGCTGCTGCTGCTGCCTAGAGTCTGTCGTGCTGGCGGATTTGGGATGCGACGATACAGCTTGATGGACAGTCTTTCGCCCCGATAGAGGCGAGAGTGGGGAAGTATGTACAAGGGTGAAGTTGTGAATATTGGGGGAGTTGGTGGATGAAGGCAAAGGAGATTTCAAGAGGGAAGCAGTCAGGGGGAGGTTCTGTTTGGTCTTACTAGAGCTGTTATTATGCTGTGGAAGGCCAGGGTTGGCACTGATGTTGGGGGAAGATGGGACAGACGAGAGCTTGGAGGCTAACAGTGGCATACTGGCTTCCAGGGTCTGGAGAAGTACACAAGAGAGAAAAAATTAATCAACATCTGTGATACTTAAATGTCATCTCTTTCTTTTCCATTAAAAAAAAAAAAAATGAACATCATCACCCCACACACACTGTTTCCCAACACCTTAGTTCACTGTAGATCTCAATACCATTCAGTCAATATTAATTCAAGAAGCTGTTTATTTTCATACTCCAATAATTCAAAAGATGTCAAGAATTAAACCTTAATTAAAAACTTAAATCATCAAATATTTTGCTTAAATACACTGACCTCATAGATCATGAAATTTGATTTTCCATTTTCCAACCCCCCCCCCCCCCCCTCCCCTGAATTTCTGTCACCCTGGTGTACATGTGTGCAAATGAGTATCGTGAATGTGTTTGTATGTAAGTATGTATGTATGTGTTTTAGTCTGCTGGTCTACTGTCTCTTTGTCTGTCACCCTAGTGTATGTGCGTTCACATATATGGGTAATGTGTTTGTATGTAAGTGTGTGTATGTGTTTTGGTCCATTGGCCAAGTATCTCTTTGTCTACGCTTGCCATATAGTACTCATTGCATATAGTTTGTGTGTTTGTGTAGGCACGAATATGCATATATATATATATATATATATACATATGTAAATCATATTCCTTCTTTGACTTTACACCATGCCAAAAAAATTTGTTTGCTTGTTTGTGTATTTGTTCGTTTTCTTCATCCTTATGAACTATTATGGTATTGGGCTCCTTGCTTTTGTAAAGCGCTTCAGAAAACATTTTGTGGATTGCTTAGCACTGTATAATAAATAAATAAGCATTATTACTATCTATTCACTAATTCATAAAGAAGAGAATAAGAAAAAGCTTTAAATTTTCACAAAAGTGTTTAAAAAAAGAAAAAATACAATGTACATGAAAACATGCTCAGATAAAAGTCTGAGACCACACTGATTATCATCAAACAACTGGCACCAAGACATTTTTTTTTCATTTCTTACCTTCTGCTGCTCCATTTCTTTCATGGGGTGCATCTGATGGGAGCTACTGAAGGACTGGTGTTCAATGATCGGCCCAGAGCTCTGCCTCGAGGCCAACTGGGCATCCAAACTCCGGGAACCTTTGATCTGGGATCTCAGCTGCTGTTGCATTGCCGCCTTTTGAGCACTTGTGCTCTGACCGTTGGCCTCCAGCTTGATCTGCTGGGCGACTTCCATGGCACTGCGAGGAGAATGGCGAGGAGAGGACGACGACAAGGAATGACCACTGGTCAACGGGCCTCCAGGACTCAAACCTAATGGAATGTTTGTTGTTTTAGGTATATGAGAGACATTGACAGACGCAGTCAGTAGATTGGAGACAACACTGCTATGCCCTTGTGATAAAGAGGAAAGGCTGTCTGGAGAGGACCCTCCATCTTCTATGTTAGAATTCTGGTTTGAGAACAATCCTGAATCGTATAAGGATGAGGGTATGGCATTGAAAGAGTTATGTTTGGATGGGAGAGCATTACTGGGATGATTGCCTTTGCCGACAGGAGGAATACGTGGAGAGGATGAAATCGAGTGATTGGAGGTTTGAACAGATGAAGCACCGACTGAGGCTAATGATACATCTGATTTTGAAGGATTCAAAATTCCCATGGGGTCAGGCATGTTTCCTTGCAAGACAGACAGGAGTAAGTTTTGTGTGGTACTTTGCGAAGTGTCAGACATAACTTTGACGATCTGAGCTGTGATGCGAGACGGAGAAAGTTCACGACTGAGGGATGAGCTTTTAGTCGTTGCAGCAGCATGGTTTTGGTCTTTGAGAGATGGTGATGGGCCTGGTGCAGCATTTGATGGAGACATTGCGGGAGAAATGCTTCCTGGGGTCGCACTACCCGCAGGGCCCATTGGGCTGTTGACAGATTTGACAAAGGTCAAGGTTTCTTGCAGGCCTGCGGCCGATGAGGGAGAACTTTTATTACTTGATCGCTTTGCTTTGAACTGATGTTGCACCTGCTGAGCGCGAGGTGCGGACATACTTTCCCCGGTCTTGAAATCTTTCTTTTGTTTCAAAATGGCAGCAACAGTCTTTGAGGATGAACTTGAAGATGACTGATGGCTTGAGGTACCAACAGGATTCATTTTCCCACCTCCTCTACTCACACTGCCTTTCATTTGGCTTAGAGAGATATCAATTCGTTCTCATTTTGAGAATTCTGTTAAAAAAAAGAGAAAAAATACTTTTAGAAGCATTGCATTTTTTTTTTTTTTTTTTTTTTACAAAAATATGACATTGAAATGGTACATGACGTTACTAAAGTTAAACATTCAATAAAAGCAAAATTTTAGTTCCATGCATTGTGCAGGAATACTAGTATTCTAAGTATTACAAGTTTGCACAACGAGTCTAGCAACAAAAAATTTTACAACCAAAGTCATCCTGAACACTCCAATCTTATCTCTTCATTGAAGATTTTTGAACACCACTACATAAAGAGATATAGAGGTGAGGTGCGCAAAGAGAAAAGCAAGATGACATAATTTAAAAGAGCAGACTTTGACCATATCAGAGACATTATAGTCCCAAAGAGATGATTTACATTCTTGTTCCTCATCAAACTCTTTCTAATTTCACAACTAGAGTCACTAATTTCCATCCTTCTATATTTTTCTTATATGCATGATTAAAAAAAAAAAAAAAAAAAAAAAATCATATACCATGTTCAGCATGGACATACCTTAACTCTACATCTTGGAAGACACATTATGAAGCCATCACTTCAAACTTTGCAAGTCTTAAGTCTTGGTATTATTTGAACCTATAAAAAAAAGGAATAAAAAGACTTCATCATTAAGGAGCTATTACCACTTTAAAATATGTAACATATGACCAAGGAGTAGTACTTACCTTCCGTGTATTGACCAGTAATTGCTAAAATAATGCATACAAAAGTTCCAACTGTTCCTTAGCTTGCATTAGAAAACTTTTTGTTTTAATATTTCGCTCTTACAAGACTGGCCTTTGAATTCTACAGGACTGCCTAAAATTCTAATGGCAATACATTATCTAACAAGAGGATGAAAAGCTCAAAAGCATCCACACCCAATAATTTACAAGTGTTATTCTACATAGAATACCACCATAGAAATTTATGAGTTGGTAACTAGATTATTAGAAAGATTGGTTTCTTCTGATAACACAGCAGAAATGAAACTGCCTTTGATGCAGTGAAATACACTCTAAACCACATTGTACCACTGTCATTAATCTTAGAGCTGAAACAGACTTCAAGACATGGGTAGATAGCCATAAAATGGAGGTGCAGCCATACGCTACTATGACTACTTTTAGTAAAGCTAGAAAACAACAACACAAATCAGATGCATGAAATAAAATAGCCAAAATAAAGGACCCTCATTTTGGAAAAAGGAGTGAGTTTGCAAAGAAAAACCAAAAATAAGTCTAATTACTGCTTTTCTATAAGCACAACATTTCAATCCCTTCAAAACAACACAGGATAAATGCTTTTTGCTATGAAGTCTGCAAAATAGAAGAGAGCAAGAAATAAATGAAAGGAGCAAAAATAGACAGACAAAAAAATGTGAAGAGGTGACATGGAGGAGTGATACAAGCACATGTCTTTCCAGATATATCCTATTGTTTTAGTACATTGTTAGTGTGGTCTGTAAGTCAACATATACATATCTAAAAGTCTGGTTTAATTCTCTGAGTAACCATTTCTAAAATATGCAGTCAGAACTTATAAAGTCTTGCACTGAAACGATCTCCAACAGCACAGGCTGTTTGCTCTTCATCGAGTATTCCACATTTTGGAGATTGAATAGGAAAAATTACACAATTGTTACAATGCATTCTACAATTCATTACAGGATGCGTTAACAAATTAAGAGCCCCATGTTTTAAAGCAATTTAGGGGGACTACATACGTCTGCAGATTCAAATTTGCTCCAAATAGTTTTGATTGTTTGGGTCTCCTATCAAAGACTTCAGCCATATTTGCGAACGACCGTAAACACATGAACCAAATGAAAAGTACACATATTCTGATGACGTCAACCACAGACTTTTGACAAACCTAAACGAACGATTCGTTTCATTCATGTACGTTTGGTTGCATCGCCTCTTAGATCGAGTTAGCAATTTTTTTCAAAGTAAAGAGAAAGAAAAAAGATTTCTCCAGCAGATTAGATATTTGTGTTGTTTTTTTTCTGTACTGAACTACAAAACTACGCAACTTTCACACGATCTTGCAATATTACGAGTCTCAGTTCGGGAGTTCCCCTTTGCTTGACCGAACTAGACAATCATCTCATTGACCGACGAGATAGGTACTACCAGACTTATACTATCTAAATCACACCTCGATATAGGTTTTCTATCAATTCTATTTTATTGTATGTATATAGAATATTCAAGTTTGTTTGGGTTTTGTGAACTTCATCCTGCAGTTCTTAGATGCGAAGTTTTGTCGTGAGATCTAAAAAAATCAAAACGAAAGTAGAAAGTTACAGCGTGATGATTGTTGGTGTAAAAATTGGTTTTGACTGTACAGTCGACAATATTGGTCCGAGTAACCAAATGCAATGAGACACTCAGACAGGCAGGATATTTCTTCAAACTTCTTCCACCTCTCTCTCCTCCTCACCATTTTCCCACTTTACTATCCATTCACTGTCCTCTGGCATTAGCCTTAGCACCTGTTCAACTCTCTCTCTCTCTCTCTCTCTCTCTCTCTCTCTCTTTGATATGGATAACAAAACAATCCCTTTCATACCGCCAATGCAGTGTTGCGACGCAGCTCCAGGAGCCGGAAAGAACTCTGGATCATAAGAAATGAAGACAGGCAGAGGATCGGTCCACTGTGCCTAATCTCGCTTGGCATGTGGCATAATGAGAAATACAAGGGTTGTTACTCGATCTTAAGCCAAAGAATAGTCGCTGTTGCCTTGGTGGGATCTGCTCATTGATAAAGACCAAGGGCAGGTCGTAGATTCTATTGAATCTTATTGTTCTTTGTTTTGCAGGTTATCACACTCTGTCTTTGTTCTGGTTGGTAGAGATTTTAGAGGACTATATTTTCAGCAACTATGACCGTATCTTGGAGCTTCAGGAGAGCTGTTTGGAAGTTTGGACTTGCAAAGCCCCTGAACTCATTGTATACAACTCTTAACAATAATTCAGCTGTCTCGAGCACTGTGCCACTGAATGCAAGGTTGATTCATTGCTCGCCATGTATGCTTTGTCAGTCATTGTCAGAGAAAGATCGTGGAACATGTGAAATTTCAGATGACAGATACGTAGAGAGACTTGTTGGAAGTTCACAAGGTATATTTACATAATTCTTTTTATTATTCATATGAGGTATCTTGCTTTCATTTCATCATATTAGGTTCTCTTTGGTCTTAATGAATAAAGTAATGGCGGGGAGCAGACACCTTGAATCAAATATTGTGAAAATAGTAATTTTGTATGAATATGGTGTCGAGAGGAGAACAAGACAAAGCCATAGAGAAAGGTATGAAAATGGCTTTGTCTTGTTCTCCTCTCAACACCGTAATCATACAATTACTATTTTCACAATATTTGGTCTTAATCAAATAAACAATTTAATTCAATTCTTTTTCAAGCTTTTTTGTTGTTGTTGTTGTTGGTTAAAATCCTCATGGTTGAAAGTTTTTTTTGTTCAATTTGTGTTGCTTTTGTTTTTTTGTTTGTGTGTGTAATAAAGTTGTTTTGCCGTCATATAATTTGAAAGAACAAAAAAATTGAAAAAAGTTATAGAAAGCTTTTCAATTTGTTTTGAGATTGTGAAATTTGATTGAAACTAAAATTTTAAAATTCTTGATATAAGGAACTATTCTTATCCCTCCAAATTCACCAGCGGATCAGAAAAAACGTTTGTTTTTGAAGCCAGACTCGCCTCCAAATTCCCACCTACTTCGTGTTGCTGTCATTGGTCGACCAAACTGTGGAAAATCAACCCTCACTAATGCCTTGATGGGATGGAGGGTAAGATGCTTTTAATAAAGTTTAAGATTACATGTCCATATTTTTATAAAACCTTTTCATCTTGATTATGATGAAAGATGATATAATTTTTTTTAAAAATCCTTATAGAGGAAAAAAATTTCACTGAAATGTCCATTTTCATAACCTTCTTTTGTTGTCAGGTGACATCGGTGTCAGAAAAGGTGCACACAACAAGGAAGAACACAATGGCAATTTATACACAGAATGAAACACAGATTGTAAGTTAGTTTTTTTGCTCCTTCTTTTCGAAGTTAACTGTAATTATGTTTATTCATTTGATACACTCACATTCTCTGTAAAACCTGTGTTTTTCATTTTTGTTTCCTCTGTATTAATTTTTGTCATTGAAACTAATTTTGATCATCAATTTTCTTCCTGCCAGTAATACTTTTTCTTGATGTAATTTAATTTTGAAATCCCAAGAAATGATACAATTCATGTTCTGGCTAAGTTATTATAGTGTGTCTCTAAGAAATATTCATGCCACCAGACTTCTTTATTTTAGGTTGAAAACTCCTTCAAAATTTTAACTTACAGCTCTGGGGGAACACAGATAAAGTAATTTCAATGATATAGAAAAAAGAAAGTTCAAGGGAATTGATGTTTTCAGTTTTTAATGAAAACTGGACTAAGTTAATTCAAATGAGAGAATTGAAAGTTGAATTTGGTTTTCTTGACAGGTGTTCTTAGATACTCCCGGCATCTTGCAACCAGGGAGTCGCAAAAAGTGAGCCATTCTTCTACACATTGCAATCCTCGATTCTCAAAACTCCTCATTCTTAATAAGTTTGAAAAATTGTTATTGATTCATCGCATTTCAATAATGTTTATTTTTAATTTTCCTTTAGAAAAACTTCACCATCTAATTTCTGTCCCTTTATTTTTATAATAGATTTTTTTTTTTTTTTTAGTCATCTTCTTGTAAAAAAGGGCTAGCTTGATTAGTGATTTTCAAGGATTAAGAAAAAATCCTTGACTGATCAGTATCAAGGGGAATGATAAAATAACTTGTAATGTAAAACCTTCTCAATGTCTGAGAATGGATAAATTTTTTCTTATTGAAATTTTTTTTCTTGAATGGCACCTCTGAGCTAAAGGGTTTTTTTTTTTTTTTTTTTTTCTTTTGGAAGGGAAGAATATTTAATTAAGTTGTTTCTTGTTTCTTTCAAATGAATGGGGCCTTCTCAACACAGTGATGACTAATAAGATAAGATAAGGTAGTATTTTATTGTCTTTCAGGCTTACTGTTTTGACAGCTATTTCTATACAACACAACACAGGCAGGTGATATTTATATGAAACATGTCTGTTTTATCCTTTTTTTTTTTTTTTCCAACCCCAGGCACAACTTGGAGAAGTCCTTGGAGATTGATCCTGCCAGGAGCTTATCCACTGCTGATCTTGGTTTGTTCTACCTCTCTTCACAGATTCGTCTTTGAAATGTTCCTTTTTTTTTCTTTCTCTCTTTTGTTCCTATTCCCCTCTCATTCCTCTGCCGTGAAAATTTTTGGTGAAAATACCAGCTTCAAAGATTTTTGATGAAAATACCAGCTTAAATGTGTAAATAGGTGTTTTCTTAGCATTTAAAAATAAACCAAAATAGTCCTCTAATAATGATGAAAGGATTGTCAGTATTTTTTCCCTCTAGTACTGCCATGATACTGAAAAAAGGGGGAGGGGGGAGTGGAAATTCAGGATAGCTTTGATATGAAGTGTGTAGTCCTGATCACTTCATTCAAACAAGCCCAGTACTTGTAATTCACACCCAATTTTTTGGGGATGGTGGCGATGTAAGGTGTTGTTCTTTTCATTATGTTACTGTGCATATTTGCTCATGACTGGTAGATGAAGTTTAAGGCCGGTAAGCATAGTATAGGATAGGCTCAAATTCTTTTGATAGTAGTTCCTGTCAGTTTTCAATGGTTTTCAGGGAAAGACAGCCAGAACTCCTTGAGGTTGTGGTGAGGTTCTCTTTGTAGATAATTAGAAAATTGATTTCAATGCATCAGCTTCACCTCTGTATGTTATTACTGCTATTGCAAATAATTTCAGTCTATTTCATAAGAATGGTGTTCCAGTTTTCTTCATTTCAGTGTAGCTGCGATTAAATTGAGAGTTTTGGAATACTGTTCTTTTCTCTATCACTGTCAGTAATCATGAAAAAAGACCCTCCACTCTGAGAATATAGCTCATTGTTTGTGTTCCTTTATTCGTGGTCCTAGTTTGTGTATTTTTTCCACAAATGTGTCTTTTAATACCTTGATCCGTCATTTTCTTTGCTTGTTGTGTTTTGTTGTTGCACTGCACTGGTAGTGTTGGTGATGGTGGATGCTTCATGTCGTTACTCTGTGCGTGCTCTCGACCCACACATCATGGAACTGCTGGCAATGTATCATCACATCCCGTCTGTGCTGATCTTCAACAAGGTTAGATAATGTTCTTGGCAGGATGATTGTAGCATTAGAGAACCAGTCCCCTGCCATTTCCTACAGGCTGCTTGATGTTTCATAGGGAACATTCATCAAATGACTTTTATTTTCATGACATGAAGTTAAAGTCTAGTTCTTGCCATTGCTCCACATAAAAATTTTGTTAATCCTCCCCCCACTTCCTTAAAAAAAAAAAAAAGAAGCCATGAGAAAACTCTTATTGACCTACCTACCACTAAAGCAGAACATTAAATGGATGTTAAGCTCGGAGGTCCCCCTGGTTGTTTACAACATTGTTAATGACTCAAAACATTAGTAAATGCTTGAATTCATATATGTGGGTCTCTATCAATGTGATTTATTAGTATTCAATAGAAAATGTTGTTTTTCTGCAGATTGACCTTTTGAAGAAGAAGGACATCCTCCTCCAGGCAGTTCGGACATTCACTTGCAACAGTTTAGAGGGTACAACGGTGGAGACTGGCGGCAAAGGGAAGAGTAAAAATGAAATGTTTGCTGCAGTGGACCGATTGTCAGGGAGCATGGAGGAACATGAAAATCAATGTGATGCAAAACCAAAAGGTACACAGAGTATACAAAGGGAAATAATTACTACTTCCAGTCTGCTGTTTTATGTCAGTATACAAAGGGAAATAATTAATACCTCCACTCTGCTATCTTTTTGAGTCAATTTTTTTGTTTGTTTCATACTTGTTTGAGAGGGCTAAAAGGTATGAGCGTCAGCAGAGATGGGCCCCAAGTCTAACACAGTCATAAACTTTATGGATAAACAACTCCTTTTTTAAACCAGTAGCTCCAAATGACACTCTGCATTGAGAAATTAATTTTTAGTACTCATTACCACAGGCAGTCTATCACCAGAAAGCTCATAATATAAGGCTTGAAATAAAAATTATTGCAAATGGAAATGCAAAAGCATAGAATGTCTGTTTTTTAATGATTTTTAAATAATCATGTTTAGATTCAATACTGGGAATTTTCCTTACGGTCACAATAAAGAATACTTTCATTTCATGTTGATTTTTCCTCTAAACTATGTAAGATTAGCCAACACAACTCAACATCACCTTGTTCACTTCTTAGATATTCCTTTATTCTTGTTTGTAAATAACCAGATGAAATTCTACCCAACCTCCTTTTAAAACTCCCTCTTCTGACGTCTGAGCCGGGCTGGGAGGAATATTTTGACCGTGTGCGGAGAGCCCAGAGGTTGGTTAGAGGCAGGACCGGTTGGCCTCTCTTCTCAGAGGTTCTCTGTCTGTCTTCATTAAAGGGTGTTGGCGTGGATGAATTGAGGGTAAGGAAGTGTAACGCGCCAAAACACACATCCAATCACTATAAAATGTGTTTGCTTAAATACTCTCTCTACGGTTTGTGGTTTGAAGCTGTTTTCTCTTTTAACTATTTGGTCTTCTTCATCTTCAATTATATCGGCTCACTTGGTGAGACCGAGTATTACTGTGTGTAAGACCCAAGGAGAGCAAATTAAGTCCCGATGGGCCGAAACCAGAGCTCTCATAAACTGTTTTATAATTAAGGTAATTTTAAAAAACTTGGCATAATCAATGATCAACATCTGAATGTTACAACTGTGAAGTTTCAATACGCTGTGGTCATAGACAAGTGAGATATGACTGTTTTATAAAGACTACCATAAAATGTCCACACCATCGATTTCAGAAATGCCTCATGTTAACATGACAACCGTTGTAATCCACACCTGGTCGGTCAGATCAATTATATTGATCATTATGTACCAAAATGAACTTCTCATTAACTGAAAGACATGTACATTCAGATCTTAATTGTAATAAGAGTAGACTTGTGTGAAAGTCTTATGTTTTTTTCATGAGATTCTTTCCTTTATCCTACTTAGAGTTTAGTTTTGACTTTTGTGTTGAATTTGATATTCTGTGCCAATTTGCTCATTCCTGCTTTGAGGTGCCATAACAAAAAAAACCCCATACAATTGATACAGCTGTGAATTTTTTATACAGTAAATAAAATTACAAAAAAATTTATCCACCAATTTTCTTAGGTATAAAATCAACAACATGACTTCAGTAACACTTAGCGTGAAATGCGCTCTTCAGAGTTGTGCCATGAAGTTTATGAAATGGGCATTTTAGGATTGTCTTAATCAACTGGTCATATGTCACTTGTCTATCAAAATATATTAATTATAACACATTTTTGGAATGCTCTGGTTTTCAGCCTTTTTTTTCCACTCATACACAATATATAATTAAGTCACTGCTTGAAATTGTCCACATTTGGACTGAATCTGATAAATTCTGGAATTTTGTTCCACAGTCTTATTGAACTGGGAAAGAATGATCTTTCTTTTTCCCCATGAGCGCTTTATTGACCTAATGACCTTTGAGCGTTTTGATACCCTAAGAGCACCAACAATTTCTATCCCATCCCATTGGTTGGATTGTCATGAAGTGAACTGAATGGAAACTACTGATCAGTTCCTGCATTAATGGCCATTTTACTTTTTAGTATCTCAGTTTCTTGTCACTTGGGATTAGTAACTTTAGAATAAGTGTTCCATTTTCCAAGAATCATAATATTTGATCACCCTGCAGTAAATTGGCTTGTTGGTCTTTCTCAATGAGCAGATACCACCAAGGCAACAGCAACAATTTTATGGCTATTGCTTATTATGCCAAGCAAGATTAGGCACAGTTGACTGTGACGAGATTCGCGGGCAAACGGACGAACTCTCATGTGCTCTGTGTTATTTTCAATTGTTTGATGTCAAATCTGCTTTAAATAAGTTTTCATTGTGTATTTTATATATTTAACACATTTTGCTTTCGGAATTTCATATTTATTAACCTTACGTTCTAAATTTGTATTTTCATATGATTCTTTACCACGATTTTGTAAGTATACCTTTTCACGATAATACCGCCATCTTGTTTCTGTTTGATTTTCGCGCCTGATGGCCGTTGTTTTGCGTTTATTTTGTTTCCCTTTCTACCTAATTTGATAAATCAACCAAAAACACTGATATTTTTAATGAATAATACACTTAACTAACTTCTGCCAATACTTATTCAATTTCCACTGTATTTTTCTAGCAGTCGTAGCAACCTTAACTTGTCACTCTAACTTCGACAAAGACAAGATTGAATAAACTAACCAAACTCTAATCGAATCAGTCCCGTTGTAATTTATTTCTTTTTGTTAATAAAACAAGTCATAATAT
>JBCIKM010097240.1:0-11225 GCA_039654465.1 Melibe viridis | reverse complement strand
CCAAGCATATTATAATATAGCACCTTCCCATTGTTATCAACGTCATATGAGAACTTTACAACACCATAATATATATCAACCTGGCAGACACCAAGCATATTATAATATAGCACCTTCCCATTGTTATCAACGTCATATGAGAACTTTACAACACCATAATATATATCTACCTGGCAGACACCAAGCATATTATAATATAGCACCTTCCCATTGTTATAAACATCATATGAGAGCTTTACAACACCATAATATATCCACCTTGCAGACACCAAGCAGATTTAACATATGACAATATAAGCCGTAAGTTTGTTTTAGCTAGTGCAACTCCAGGGCTCCGCGAGACCGGCCTCTCAGTAGCTGGAGGCATAAGACAGAGGAAGAGCTAGAGGAGTTGGGGACCAACTGGACAGGAGCTGGAGGCGTAAGACAGAGGCAGAGGTAGAGCAGTTGGGGACCAACTAGACAGGAGCTGGAGGCATAAGACAGAGGCAGAGCTAGAGCAGTTGGGGACCAACTAGACACGAGCTGGAGGCGTAAGACAGAGGCAGAGCTAGAGCAGTTGGGGACCAACTGGACAGGAGCTGGAGGCGTAAGACAGAGGCAGAGCTAGAGCAGTTGGGGACCAACTGGACAGGAGCTGCGAAAATCGCCCGGAACAGAGTGCGCTAGTGGGATGTTGGTGATTGGTGATGGCCTGTGTTCGACTACAAGAGGGACAAGTTCATTAGTAAGTAAGTAAGGAAGTAAGTAAGTAAGTAAGTAAGTAAGTAAGTAAGTAAGTAACTAAGTAAGTAAGTAAGTAAGTAAGTAAGTAAGTAAGTAACTCCATGACTTACCATGCCAAGTCCTTTTCAATCCTGACCATCTCTTTCACTCCAGCGTGGACCTCGGTGAATAGCTGAAGCTCCGTGAGTCCCATGCAACGCCTGTTGGAGACATCGTACACTCCTGGCTGTTTCCCCGTCAGCTCTGAGGGACAGGACATGGTATAGGATGAGGCAGACCTGCAATAGTTATATTACGTCTCCCTAGCAACACGATGAGACAAGTCGTGTGGTTCAAGGTAACTCACCCAAGCACGCACCGGCAATGAGACAAGCATGCAATAATGATTGTTTCAATAGTATCCTGCCTCTGCGAGACGTCGCGTCATGAGTGTAAAGGCTACTTTTCTCAAAGTCATATTATGTGGTTGATTTTACAACTGTTAATTTGCAATATGTTATGTCATGGCAACACATGTTCACTCTATTCCACAACATTATAACTTTCAAATTTTGATATTGAAAAGCACAGTCAATTATTTTATAATTGCCCATTTGGGATAAATAAAGATATATTGAATTAAATTGAATTGAACTGAAATGTTCACCGTCCACCTGGTGCTGGTAAACAATGTAATGATTTTATCACATCCATAAATAGTACACCCTGAGGGCCACTATCCCTACATTAAGTTCTAAAGAAGTGTTAAGGGACGCTGTCTAGTTTTTGTGTGCGCTTTTCTATTATTTTCCACATTTGACACACCCAGCCATTAGTAATGTCTCAGTGGAGGTGTGATATTAGCGGAGTATAATAATTAGTGATACAAAGACAAGAGACCAAAATGCAACCCACTATAAGATACACGTGAGCACAGCGTAACATAATGTATTGAAAAATAATATGTTACCTGTTGCTTCCAGGTTGTATTTGTCGCAAGTGTTTCTTAGAGTGTCGGGCGAGGCCATCAAGAGAGGCACCTTGACGTGCACTGAGACACTGAGGGATGTGCCGAGGTTGGCGGGGTCGAAGATCAGGTAACCAAGGCGGTTGTCCGTGGCAACCTTCAACCTGGACTCGATGGCCCAGACGCCCTGTGGAGAGACAAGAGAGTGAGGGACATCACTGATAAATGAGAGTTTGCTTTGCTTTACAACGGAGAAGGCTCAATGCACGATTCTGTATTTTTTTTTAAAGTGAAAATGTATGGAATTTTTTTTTTTGTAAAACCAATTATGATATTAAATGTTTCGGTGGCCCGAAACACTTCGGTTATAAGGCCCTTAGTAGAGAGTGTGCTGTTAGGGGGCTATAACACGACACAAACTTACCATCGCGAGCCGTGTGTAGGCTGCAACCAAATCTCCCCCTATTTGCAAGGAGATGACCCGGAAGTGATCTTCCTCGTTGACACACACTTGGAAGTCTCTGGATTCGTTGGCGAAAATACCACGTCCTTCTGGAGAGCCTCGGAAAGTTCCAGCACCTTGGAAGAATCTTGGTAAAAAAAAGAAGTCTCAGGAAACATCATTACGTTAATGGAGATCGTCTTAACTGCCTCTCAGTTGCGTTGCTCTTTACTCATAAATGAGACAGAGGTATAGCTCACTAAAGATGCCTTCCCACCAGCCGTGTCAACAAGTTTAAATCCACCTACAAGCGCAACCAGCATAGTATTTCAAACCGACAGTGGAGAATCAATGAAGCGCCGATGGCTCAGCTGTTAACGATAAATCATGTCCTGGTTGTTGGATCAATCCCTAGCTGGCCATTGGTATTTTGACTTTGGACAAGGCACTTAAGCAAAATGACTCATCCCGTCAAAAATGAATGTGCAGCTCGGAGGCGCCCCTGACAGCAGATAATGATGTCTCTGTGCTAAAAAAAATGTAACACACCTTTCTGATGGCTTGTATCGCCTATAAGTTTTACAGCAGAATACTGTTATAAAGAACGGCTTTACGCATTCTAAATGAATTCTTTGATTCAGTAGTTGTATATATCAGTGTGGATTTTTGCATTTACTCTCAATAGGGTGATCGAAAATAATATAATCTTTATAACCATCAATTCTTTATAAGAGTGTGATTCATAAGCGTACTCTACTGTGTTATGTTGGTTGTTGTATGCCAATGATGTAATGGTCTTGTAAAGAGCGTTGAGGCCCCGGAAGAGGAACTTTACATACTGTCTACCCTACAATTTGCATTGGCATTTTAGGATTCAGCTGTATTCTCATGCAATGTATTGTTTTAAAAAGTATTTATTTAAAGCATTTTACGTATCAAATCTTTACGTTTGTTAGTCTTAGCTCAGTTCAATGATATTGTCATGGTTCTCTGTGTACCTGTCAGGCATCGAGCTTGCATTCCATAGGCTAGAGGCTCGATTCCTATTGTAGCTGATGTATGGGTCATCCATGTCTTCCGTTAGAATCCACCAAAGAGAAAAATTTATAAGATGGCGATAAAACAAAAACAAATAAACAAACAAAGAAAGTAAAACAAGAAAGTCAGAAAGGAAGAAAGGAAGAAAGGAAGGAAGGAAGGAAGGAAGATAGCAAAACAAAAACAAGAACGAAATCTCCAGGTGTGATTCAATTTTTGTCCTCTGTAGGAGCTCTGGGAGATCCCAGAAATTGGTCCTGGAGTGTTTTGTGGTAAAGTAGATACTTAGCTCTTACTTGTCATCATCTTTGAGTAGTAGCTGCTCGTTTGAAACTTGTGGTTGTGTGTGCACGCCAGGACAGATCTCACTAAGTGGATGATAGCTGCCTTTCAGATCCCCTTCCAATGTGTTCAAGGCCTCGATGATTTTGGATTCAATTTCTTTTCTAGACTGAAAAATAAATACACCAAGAGACGAGAAAACATTTTGTCATTGAAACATTATGACTTAGATTACTCCTGATAGTTCTTCACAATAGCTTGCTGTATATTACATTCATGTCATTAATGTGAACGTATTTTGGCCTCTTCCACTATATAACGAAAACTCTGATTACGTATTGATAATAAGTTGCGGCCTCCTTTAGTGATAATAGCAAGGTTGCTTCACAAGGCAACTTTCTGCACGACAGAGGTCAAGGGTTAAGGCCTGTCGCAGCGTAGCTCTGTACCCTGTAACTCGCATGTCTCGCAATCACGTTTACTGCGCATCAGCCCAGCTCCAACATAAGATCATGTCTGGAATAATATACTGCATATTACTCACTTCTTGACAGTGTTGAAAAGACCATCTGACACGCGAAGTCAAATCGCTTATAACAGTCTGACACAGATAGCTTACTCAGCTACGCTGCTTAAACGGAACAAAGATAGCGGGTTTCATGACATGGTGTGGGCTAGTTCAGGCCAGATGATACAGATCTACAGAGCCCAGCTGCGACCGGCCTAAGTGGCAATACCATTTGATTAAGAGACAAGTTCGATGCGTGACACAAGGGACATGAATGCAGGGTCTTCAAAAAATTACCTTTCTTTATTCCTTTTTTTCTTTGACAAAAAACATATTTTGCATGTCCCTGTTAGATTAACTTTGTTACCATATTATTATGTATTAATGAGTTTCCAAAAAAAATGAGCTCACGTCTAGTGTAATGAGAGGTTGGAAGGCATAACCGTCCAAAGACCTGGACACCGACAGCTTGACCCCAATTACGTGACGACCCTCGGGGTCAAAGTTCTCGAATTGGACCTTGATTTTGTCCAAGTCCCCGAAGAGGCTGCTCGGGTGGCTGATGGCCTTCTTGGCGGGCACCCCATGGAGGTCCCTGATGATGGGATCCAGGAGGTCGGAAAATGTCCGATAAGCCTGGGGGTCCGTGGCGTACACACCGACAGGATTGTCTAGCTGCTCACAGCCTGCAGCGAACCAAATATATGAGATAAAGTAGGAAGCAATAATAATAATAATAATAATAATAATAATAATAACAATAATAATAATAATAATAATAATAATAATAATAATAATAATAATAATAATGATAATAATAATAATAATAACATTACTATTAATAAAATAATAATAATGATAATAATAATAATATAATAATAATAATACTAATAATAATAATAATAATAAAAATGATAATAATAATAATAATAATAATAATAGTAATAATAATGAAATAATCGGCCTTGGAGGTCGATGTGTTTTTTGAATATTTATTATCATTACGTGTTTTTCTTTATTCATTTACCTTCCTCTATGGCATAGTCTTGTTCTCCTACAGACACCGTTTTCATACAATTACTATATTCACAATCTAAGAAATGTATTGTTTTGTGTGGCCCGTTTTCGCGTCTGTTGGGTACATCGATCATGTCATTCGCAAAGTTACTTTTTTATAGATATTATAGATGAATAGGTTTCGATATAGATATGGATAAAATATCGTATTTTTATTTTTAAAAAGAAAACGAGTATTTTGATCTTCTAAACATCTTTTCGATGTCTCTGTATTCACACAGATTCCCTTTTGACGTACGCAGAGATGTTCACCAATGAATCGAAGATAATTCAGACGGAGATCAAAGAGAACGGCATGAGTCCAAAACATATATTCGGTAAATATAATTCTCTCGATTATAACTCATTGAGATATTCTTCTTTCAATCCGTCTAGATATCTTCCTGTAAACTTTTCCGCGGATCAGTAAGTCTGTCCGTTAGTCTTGATCTCTGTGTGACATGTCTGTCCTTACACCATCCTGTCGGACTGTCTTGTCTGTCCTTGCCTCATCTTGTCTGACTGGCTTGTCTGCCCTCCCACCATCCCGTCTGACTGTCCTGTCTGTCCTTGCACCACCCTGTCTGACTGTCTTGTCTGTCCTTGAACCATCCTGTCTGACTGTCTTGTCTGTCCTTGCACCATCCTGTTTGGCTGTCTTGTCTGTCCTTGCACCATCCTGTCTGACTGTCTTGTCTGTCTTTGCACCATCCCGTTTGGCTGTCTTGTCTGTCCTTGCACCATCCTGTCTGACTGTCATGTTTGTCCTTGCACCATCCAGCCCGACTGTCTTGGTTGTCCGTGCACATTCCTGTCTGTCTGTTTTGTCCATCCTTGAATCATCCTGTCTGACTGTCTTGTCTGTCCTTGCACCATCCTGTCTGACTGTCTTGTCAGTCATTGCCCCATCCTCTCCGGCTGTCTTGTCTATCCTTGCACCATCCCGTCTGACTGTCTTGTCAGTCATTTACCCATCCTTTCTGGCTGTCTTGTCTGTCCTTGCACCATCCTGTCTGACTGTCTTGTCTGTCCTTGCATCACCCAGCCCGACTGTCTTGTCTGTCCTTGCACAATCCTGTCTGACTGTCTTGTCAGTCACTGCCCCATCCTGTCTGACTGTCTTGTCTGTCCTTGCACCATCCTGTCTGACTGTCTTGTCTGTCCTTGCACCACCCTGTCTACTGTCTTGTCTATCCTTGCACCATCCAGCCCGACTGTCTTCTTTGTCCGTGCACATTTCTGTCTGCCTGTCTTGATTGTCACATCCTCATCCTGTCTGACTGTCTTATCTGTCTTTGCAAAATCCTCTCTGGCTACCTTGTCAGTCATTGCCCCATCCTGTCTGACTATCTTGTCTGTCCTTGCACCTTCCTGTCGGAGTGTCTTGTGTGTCCTTGCACCATCCTGTCTGGCTGTAGTGTCTGTCCTTGCACCATCCTGTCGGACTGTCTTGTCTGTCCTTGCCTCGTCTTGTCTGACTGTCTCGTCTGTCCTTGCACCATCCTGTTGGACTGTATTGTCTGTCATTGCACCATCCTGTCTGTCCTTGTCCCATCCTGTCTGACTGTCTTGTCTATCCAAACACCGTCCTGTCTGACTGTTCTGCCTGTCCTGTTCCATCCTGTCTGACTGTCATGTCTATCGTTGCCCCATCCTCTCTGGCTGTCTTGTCTGTCCTTGCACCGTCCTGTCTGTCTGTCTTGTGTATTCCAACACCATCCTGTCTGACTGTCTTATTTGCACTTGTCAAATCCTGTCTGACTGACTTGTCTATCCTTGCCCCAACCTGTCTGACTATCTTGTCTGCCCTCGCACCATCTTGACTGTCTTTCTTGTCTGCCCTTGAACCATCCTGACTGACTGTCGTATCTGCCCTTGTGCCATCCTGGCTGACTGTCTTGTCTGCCCTTGCACCATCCTGGCTGAATGTCTTGTCTGCCCTTGCCCCATCCTGACTGACTGTCTTGTCTGCCCTTGCACCATCCTGGCTGACTGTCTTGTCTGCCCTTACCCCATCCTGAGTGACTGTCTTGTCTACCCTTGAACCATCCTGGCTGCCTTACATGTCGGTCTTTGCCCAAACTTGTCTGACTATCTAGTCTGTCCCGGAGTTATGGAGGCATGGTGGAGAGGAAACAAGTGCAGCAATGACAACCCTATACCATAAGATAATTGATTAAAAAACATTGCCCATACAGTGGACGCAATCATTGGTAATCCCCTGCCTGACAAGGAGACTTGAAGTAATGCAACAACTACAGAACGATAAGCCTCATAAGCCATTCAGCCAAATTATTGCAAAATATTGTACTGAATAGGATGGAAAAGAAAGTTGAAGAAATTGTAGCAGAACAGGCGGGATTCTTGGCAAGAAGAAGCACAACACAGCAAGTGCTCAACAGCAGAATACTTGCAGAAAAATGCCTCCATCACCAAAATAGTTTGTGTCACAATTTCATAGGGTATGATATGCAGAAGATGCATTAAAAAACTAGGGCTTTGAGAAAAGACAAATACAAATTATTGGAGTACTCCACAACAATGCATCAAGAGCAGTTCTCTGCAACTACGAGCTAGACGAATTTTTCAAAGCTTACGTGGGAATCAGACCAGGTTGCGTACTATCTCCAACGCTCTGCGATGTATTTTTGGAGAAAATAATGACAGAATCTCTTGAGGACAACCAAGCCTCAGTGTCAATCGGCGGAAGGAAACAATGGAATTTGCGCTTTGCAGACGGCATTGACCTCATGACAGACATTGAACAATAATTGCAGGAGCTTGCACTGACTCACTTGCCTCCACAGCCTCCAAATATGGTATGCGAAGATAGAAATTGGCAGCAAAAGCTGGATGGGGTGTGATCATTAAAGTATTTGAGTGTTATTCTTATCAGAGATGGCAAAAGTGAAACAGAGACTAAGAACATAATGGACATGGCCACAGCGGCGCTGACAATATTAACAAGAATATGGAAAAGCCATGTCAGCTTTGATATCAAAATCAAACTGTACAAAACATTGGTATTGCTACTGTCAGTTTTGCTGTATGACTGTGAAGCATGGAGTTTGACAGTAGACCCGGAGCGCAGAATAATATGTGCCTTTGAGAATAAAAAGCTACCGGAAACTCGTCCGAGTATTATACAAAGAACACAAGACCAACAGTGATGTTTTAGAAAAGGTGTTGGCTCAAGCAGGGCCTCAAGAACCATTCATCAGTACAGTAAAAAGAAGAAAGCTTCCCTGGTTTGGGTATAGCGTGAGGCAATGGACCTCTGCAGATATATGATGGAGGGTACCTCAGAAGGACGGCGGAGAAGAGGGGAGCAAATAAAGATGTGGAAAGACAATATCAAATAGTGGACCGGCATGACGTTTGAAACAATGCGAGAGATGGCCAAGAACAGAGAAGACTGGGAAAAGGTAGTGCATCCCGTACACCCCCCGACGATCATCTCCTGGTCATGGGATTGAGTGAGTTAGTGAGTGACTGAGTGAGTGAGTGAATAACGTTTGCCCGCAAAACCGAAGCTATTCTATATCTAAATTTCTACGTCATCAGCGGAAGAAGGGGAGCAGAGGCAGTTAAATCGCACTGGGTTTGATTCAGGAATGAACATGTTCAACACCGCTGCAAAACTATAGCCTTACTGGGGGAATGATGGCCGCGGGAGTTGGGGGTGCGGGCAAGGTTTAAATTGTGTGTAATATTTCTGTTCAGATGTTTGTCCTCCCCTGGTAACAGTGGGTACTTCTGCTGGTAACAAACTAACGAAAAAATTCTATTTACTTACAAACTCATGTTTGTCACTTTTTGTCCGTCTGTTAAGCAAAATGTATCCTACAATGTCAGCGGATGATACCTGGGCTGTTCGTCCATCTGGACGGAAAGCGACTGTCATTATATTGCCCTTTTTAACATGTTCAGGTGACGGTACACCGAGTCTCATCTGGCACTCTATGCACTGGCGTTGCTACGAGGGAAACGAAGGCCTGGACGAACCTAGATACACCAACGCTGACGTCGTTTACCGGCTGAACCCCAAGACCAAGATCATTGTCATATTAAGGGACCCCGTGGAGAGGTATGTAGCAAACACCTACACATATTTTAAAGACAATAATGCACCTATTGACTGGTGGGATATCTCCTTCCCCCTCCCTGATAGTTAACACACAAAAGGACAAACGCTTTTGTGTGGCATCGCTTAGTTGTGCTTACTCGATTCGTGTTCGTCAATTTGAAATGTCATATGTGACTCAGCGTCTGGGCATGCTCCATTGCAAACAAGAGTCAATCCGAGGCTCTAACTCGTCATTTCCAGGATATAAAAATGAGAAAGTCCGGCTGTTTTGTTGTCCACCTATGTTTCGTCATATAAATAAATGGAAATATGTTCCTCACATGATGTGACACTTAGGGTGAGTATAGAAAGTAATATTCACTGTCAAACGCACTCGCGTTCCCATTTTCTTTTGAAGTTTAACAATACCTATAATAACACATATAGAAGTTGTGTGTATGTGTGTGAGAGGCAGATGCATAAATAGATAGATAGATAGATAGATAGATAGATAGATAGATAGATAGATAGATAGATAGATAGATGGATGGATGGATAGATTGGTGGATAGATGGATAAATGGATAGATGGATGGAAAGAAAGCGAGATGGTGAGAGAGATATAGAGAGATAGATAGGTGGGTGGGTGGTTGGGTAGATGAGTGGGTGTGTGGGTTGGTGGACGGATGGATGAATAGATGGATGGATGGATGGAAGGTTGCTTTCTTGGCAAATTCCACATCGATTCTTAAACTGTTACGGTGGCTCAACTGGTAATCCATTGGACTCACATGCTGAAGAGCGAGGATTCTATTCCTGACGGTGCCATCTTGTTGTGTCCTTAGGTAAGGTACCTTACCAAACATACCTCCTCCTATGGGAGATAGATGAAAAGTTCCTATGTCCCCCACGTTGTATACAACGTTGTCCCTCTGTTTTAAGCATTGTAACACGACTAACAGGCGACTTATCTTGTCATACATGTCTCATGTTCGTCGTCTTCCGGGGGTTGCAATGGTATTGTAAAGTGCATAGATCACTCTTGTGGACATGCGCTATATTAATGCTGTATATATCTATTATGATCAACAAACAGGGGGACTTCCGTGCTTAAAGGCCATCTAAAGTGCCTTATCCAAGGGTGCAAACTTCAATGGCACCGCACCTGGGAAGTGACCCGTCTAATCATCTCTCCAGATACGAGCGATGATCGTTATTGCTTGACTCTCACAGCAAACGAGTTACGATAACCATTTAGCCATCGACGCTGGGAGTAGTACAGACTACAGACTGTCTGCTTTCGATCTGTCTCCTTTTTAGAAAACTGTGGTTATTTTAGTTCCTTTTCACTGATCAGGTACCTTTCCTTCATTCAGCGAAGTCTGGAAGACCATTGTCACTTCTGACGAATCTATTTGGATTTAAATTTTATAATTTAATTTTTGCTGCGATATTTTGGAGCCGATTGTCTTCATGGGTTCTTTAATATTGTTGGTGCTGTTTCAAATTTAAAGTCAACCCAAAGTGTATTGCTGTTACTTGGAGGTATCACTGACATAATTTCTTTATTGTAGTTTCTATGAGCTTTCCGATATACTCTTATGGTTTCATGTTTTATGCGATTCAGATCATTCGGATTCACACATGTATTAATTTTGCCTTTTTGATAAAGCTTGATTTTCTTTCTTATAAGTCTCTTCGTATTTGTGGTTTGTGTATTTTCTTGAATATTTGTTTTGTCCGTGTTATTTTTATGACTGCTGTGACATTTCCAAACACAGAGACAGATCTGTATCGAGGGGGAAGTCCTGCACAAAGGTGTGCCGACGACCTATTTAACTGGCCTTCTAAACCTATACTTGATTCGATTGCCAACTTACATGATTGCCGGGGCCTGCTCAGAAAATAAGAATATAAATGTCGGAAATGATAACTTTTTCGTGTGTTTTTTGTCCCGATTTTGGATGAGCACTATCAACATCTATCTCTAATCATAAAATGTAACCTTCCAGTTAGAAGGCATGTCAACTTTTCTCCATTCCAAGCTTATGGCTTGCGAGACAGTAAGAGAATACGGTAAAATGATTTTTTTTGTGTGTGTGTGTGTGTGTGTGTGTGTGTGTGTGTGTGTGTGTGTGTGTGTGTGTGTGTGTGTGTGTGTG
>JBCIKM010097130.1:0-14509 GCA_039654465.1 Melibe viridis | reverse complement strand
ATTGAGTTGTAATTCTTCCCTTTGACGTTAACCAAACATGAATTGCCTAATCAAAGGACAATAAAGATTATTATTATAATTATTATTATTTTATTATTATAATACATTTTGTTCAGTCATTCCAATCAACATTCGTCAATCATAATAATATTTTATAGATTTTAACTCTCAGTCAACCAACATCTTAAAGCAATCAAAGGAATCAGATTTTTTTGTTTCAAACCGAATATTATTCCAAGTCTTGACTATGCAATGAATGGGCAAATTCTGTCTAATTTTGGTATTACATCATGGTATATGAATTTTATATTTATCTCTCCTGTTGAAAGTTATTTGTGAAAAGGTTAAGAAATAATTTTGATCGATTTCATACAAACAACAAAGACATACTTGAGTGGTTTGCTTACGACACCAACGATGATTAAAAAGAACACATCAATCATTACTTTTACCCTTCTCAACAGATAACACTGAAATATGGACACTTTGGTAACCAATGATAATATCTTCGCTGTCCAGGAAAACTGTAGTATGATCATTTTTTCCAAAATTTATTATTCACTATACAACAATTATTTCCTTATGTGGATCTAACTAGCTTCGTGCTGTAGAAATATCTGGGGGTTTTTTTCCTTTGTTTTACATTTAAAATATTAAATTTGTGATTGCATCAGTCAAAATAAAAATGTTTCTTTGGTCCTCTTGAAAAGTAGTCACTTTGACATACTACTGTTTTCCTGGACAGTGATAATTCATCCATATGAAATTGGTTCAAACAACAATGGTGATGAATTTCTGATTCCATAATCCAGCAGATTGTTTTGAAATACCATCAATTTTTTTTTAAAAATTAATTCTTCATTCTGTATTATAAAAGAGGCAACCTGTAATCATTGATGATATTATGCCCACGCTTACCTGTATCCAACATCTTTTGTTAAAGATCTATAAAAAAACAGCATTATGTAATTAAAATAAAGAAGACTATACAATCATTATATTTTCATATTGTTCACAAGAGGGAAATTGATTAATTTTCTAAACATTTCTGTCATAAACAAAACAAAAAAGGTGATCACAGATAAAAAAAACTAAAACAATACACATAAAGAACCTCATAGATGATAAACTTTGAGCTCATTTAGCTTTCACATTTGATTCCCTTACATTTCTATTGAAGTTTTCATACTGCAAAGCATCCCTAGGGTAGCCTTCCACCAAATAGGCCTTGGCATCTGGGTATGCCTTCATCGATTGAATGAGTAGCTCTTCTGTCACATCCTGTAATAACAGACAGAATCAAACCAGCAGAAGTTAATGCCTCATATTCTTTATGTCTGTGTACATCAGTCTGTAAGTTCACTAATTAATCAAGTAAATGCAGCTGAAATGTCAAGACAACAAATCGTCTTCTTTTTAACTAATGACTACTAAGCAAGTATCAATCCATGAGGAAAAAAACCAACCCCAAAAATAAGGTTTTGATAAGACAATGTATGAAGATATTTAATTTAAATCAAATCTCACTATTGCATTATTTAACTTAACATAACTACCCATGAATGGTGTCATTTGATCCATACACAGCATTATAAGAAAACTGTTTCATCATTTGATGAATACGTTTATAGTATATTGTAATGTGACAATATCTTTCAATTTTTCATTTTTCATTTACATGGGGTTCAATGTTTTGACCTAGCTGCTCCTGAACCTCAATGTTGCATATATTGTGTTTATGTTTTAAAAAAAACAAAAAAACATTAAAAAATTCATAAATAAATATTGACATTTGTTTTGCATGCTTGCACTTGTTCATTGTCATCACCATACTCTGAAGGCTTTACAATACTATATCCCTGTCAGGCAACCAATACATAACACATTATAATGACAAAACAGGTTGATAGGCATGTTACAAATTTTCAGATAGTGTCTGATCTACAACAAGGGGGAAATCAGAGCTTTACTTCCATCTCTGATGTGATATAATAATAAAAACTAAATCTCACTTCCTTATAGCATGATAATAATAACAATAGTAATAATAATAATAATAATTATAATAATAATAATAATAATAATGATAATTATAATAATAATAATGCTAATAATAATAATAATAATAATGATAATTATAATGATAATAATGATAATAGTAATAATAAAAAATAATACAGGAAATTTATATAGCATACAATCCACCATAAGTGCCCTAATGCGCTTTTCAAGACTTACATTGGGTGCCATCTCTCCCTGGTTCAGAAGCTGCATGATCATGGTCCACTTCTGGTCAGAGGAGCCTTTCTCAGAGATCTCTTTGCGTAGAATGTCTCCCAGCGATAAATGGACAATCTCTGGGTAGCGCTTCATGATTAGTGCACACTGCGTTCCCTTGCCACTGCCAGGACCACCTGATCATGGCAGAAATGAACAACAAAATCAGTGATTTAAATAAACATACTAATAAATACAAATTTCAATACAAGAATAAATAAATACAGAATATATAAATTTAAAAAAAGCTCTCCCACAAGGAAGAACTAGATGGAGACTATATTACTTAGAAAGAATATAGAGCCGTGATTCAGAATAAAACCATGCAGAACAAGCACAACTCAAAAATTGTAAACTTTTAATGAAACTAACCTTGAGAGGGCATTTTCAGAAATTACATTTCCCCTCACCCACTCTTCTATTTAAGCATATCATTAAATTCATATTTTTTTTCCCAACAGCCCACTATACTCCACCTCACAGGTTGAATCAAATTTTTTATTGTGACATAAATTGAGGTTTTGGTTCAAATAGTAAGTGTTTGAAAAACAATGTTCAATTTCATTTTTTCATTGAATATAATATGATATCAATATCATACCATTAAAAAAGTCAACATTTTCATTTAAATTAATATCAACTAAGCGAAAGCGAATCTTCAAACATATTTGTTATGTTTCTTGTTATGTCATTTGGGATACAATAATTCGATAAATTTCAGACTGGAGACATATATGTTTGTTTCTTGTCTTGTTTTATTTTATCGGAAACTGTTAAACCCAAGAGAGCACCAAAAGTGGAATTTCTTCCGTTCAATTAATTGGTGCATACCAAAATCAAACACATTACAATATTTTTTTTATTTTATCTTTATGTCTGTAGCTACCCCAATGTTTATTTTTTCTATTTATTAATATTTCTCAATCAAGTTTGATTTATGCTCTTCAATGCAGTCTTTTTTCTTTAAGATTAATCATTGTTAACTCAATGCATTAAGAGATGCTTCAGCCCTAGTTATTTTGATGCAAAATATATTCCTATATGATAGTATTTAGGATATCAAACATCCCATTAGCAATCTATCCTTTGTTTTGTGCTTCATTGTTAAATTCTATTTTTCTACAGTGAAACGTCATGTACCATTATAATAATGTAAGTTGTGTTAGAAAGATAGAGCGCCACTTCAAGTCAACCTTGTGGCAAGAGATGATTTCATAAATGTATGTATGTAAGTTGTTATTTTGTTTTATAATAAATAACTATTTTGAAAGTTTTCTGCTTCTTACCCTTAATGTCAATATGATCCTAGGGAAGTATTACTCCATCCCACACGTTATTGGCCAGAAATAAAAAATTTCCTATAATCATTTCAGAGCCTCAAGACAAGCAAACCAATAAACCAGCACCCTTCACCTGCGAGGAAGATGATAGGTGCCTGGGGAAGATTATCCTGTCTCCCCTCGTCCTTGACCTTAATCTCTGGTGGGGCGACATATGTGATGGAAGGCATATTAATGTCTTTCCCCGAGGTGATGGGAGGGATGGGGGACTTTGGTGGGGTGTTGGCTTTGCGAGATCTGCGGCCTGTAGATGGACGGCCTTCAACAGGTGGGGCTGCACAAATAGAAACATTTTGAGTTTTTAGGACTCAAATATGTATTCATAACATTTTGTTTTGTAACCCTTATCCCTTTGTATAGCTTTAGCAATGCTGGGACCCAGCTCCAAAAAATCTCTGTATCACAAGAAATGAAGACAGGCAGATGATCAGTCCACCATGCCTAATCTTGCGTGCGCATAATAAATGTAAATCATTATTATCATTATCAAATACTGAAAGCCCTATCCAATTATATCCCCATTAATCATCTAAATAGGCAGCAATGAATTCATCTTGTAAATCTTTTTCATCCTCCTCCTCCTTCCTTCCTTTCAATGGACATCTAAATCCACAGCACAGTATCAGCCATGAATCCTGTGGTCCTGCAGTGGTTACCAGCCCCCCCCCCCCCCAAGAGCTTTTGGTATAATGTGGTTGGAGTAGGACTGACTACAGTTACAGAAAATGGGGTTATTGGACATGGTATACAAAACTGCAGAGAAAACAAAAATGCTCATTATAGTCCATAAACTGCTGATCTTGATTTATTTGATGAACATCTTGAGGACAACCCAATTCAGGATCAGTATAAACTAGTTGAGAATCACATTCAAGAGTCAAAGCTAGACATAACTTACAAGGTATTCTGCCATGATCCATGTTCTGCAAGAGAGTTTCAAATACGATGGAGAGTTCGTCATGTGTGGCTTCAGGGTCTTGATCCCCATTCACCTGTAAGAAAGAGGTGAATTTATTGAAACCTACATAAATATGTTTTAACACTTGCATCCCTATTTTGGTGGCGAGAAGAGGGGGGGGAAACGATAATCATAATCTTTAATTTGCCTGTATCAAATAAGATTTACCATATTCATTTTATTAGAAGCCTCCTCTGTAATTCATTCTCCCCCCCCCCCCCCCTCCACCAATCCAGCCACCCACTATTTTCTCTTGAAGTCAAATTAAAAGAATCACTTTAAAGCAACAAAACAACACACGCTCTCTCTCTCTCTCTCTGACACAAGCACACATACACACACACAAACACACAAACACACATGCACACACACACGCACGCACACACACACACACACACATACACACACACACACACACACAAGAAGAAGATGAGAAGTATACCTGCCTAAAACAGTGGCCTATTTTTGTCCCAAATTCAACTCTTTCTACTTTTACTTTTACCACCACTACTCGGCTTCCTGATCCTCTGCCCTGGATATACGGCACTTACAATGTATAGTTTCCCAGTGTCATCATAATGCTTCAGGACAGGCAAGGTGTGTTCCTTGAAGGTTGCCATTCTGCGGGCTAAGGCACTCGGTGAGTCATCCAATCGTCCTGTCTCTTGGCCACGATTCAAGACGATGTTTGTCAGTTTCTCCTCTTCACAATCCAACAAAAACACTGCATCCACTCGTGTAACCTTGTTAATTATTAAGACCAGAGCAAAGATAAGTAAACTGTAGAAACATCTAAGAACATTTTATTGCAGTAAATGTTTAATAAAAGATGAAAAAGAAAAGAAAAACCAAAAACATATGATACATAATTAAAATACCCACTAGGAAATAACAGAGAAATCATGATAAATCATTGCTTTCCAAAATATCATTCAAGATTTTATAACACTTTTGAGACCCCAGATTTGTTCATCCTAGTCCAGTAACGTTTTTTAGTTGAAAAATTAATATCAATTTCAATTCCATCATCATCATCATCATCATATACCTTTAGTAACCCCACAGGAGTTCACAAAGACAAGGGACGATTCACTGACACAATGTACAACACCAATGCACAATATTCATAATCATCGCCAGAAGAAGTTCCTGACCTTTTTATTTTTATACACATTGTTCATTATTACATTAAAACAAGTGGATGTATGTTGAATAGAAGTATTATGCAGGAAAAAGAAAGGCAAGGGTCATACATACCAGTTGTTCAAATTTCATGGCCTGTTTCATGTCTCGAGGGAAGCCCTGAACAATGAAACCATTGGCCTCTGTATTGTTCTTGAAGCATTTCTGAAGCATGTTGATTGTAATGTCCTGCATAAAAATAAATCAACAACAATTTATTTTTATTTTATTTTTTTTATTGGTCATATTCATCTCCAGAAGAAGTTCCCAAAATTTCTTCAGAAGAAGTTCCCAAAATTTCTTCAAAAGGAAACCCCAAGGACAGAAGGAAAATCTTACAGCTCACCTAGTGGATAATAAATATATTCAAGCAAGCTCAAGTCGACAAACATGAGACATCTGTTATCAATAAAATATATTATGATTAAAAAATGCTACACTAAGTCATGAACTGAACAGTGGGTAAACATCCATAAAAGGCACACCATGGACATTCCCTCAGCACCACAAGGCAAAGCTGGTAGACATCAAGGATAGATCTGGGATATATTTATTCACAATGCCATTCCAGTTACGTTTGGTTTTGAGAGCCATTTGGATCGATAAATATAAAGTATTTTGCCCTCTGAATAAGCATCCTTACTTGCTGACAAGGCACTTTACCCCTTCCTACTTTTCCCCTGTTTACTTCTTTCAGAAAATGATAATCTACCATATAACAACATAAGAAAAGGATGCAGTAATATTACAAGAGACAACAATTTTATGCAAATTCCAATTATAAGTGCATACACGTTTCCATTTTGATTGCTTTTTAAGTCATCTATGGTGCATAGGCTTCTTTGATACCAAGTGCCATACTTAATAATGTTTTTACACTTGAAGATAAACAAATGGAAGTCAAAATTAGCAACAAGATTAACTTTTAGAGCTCACCAATGAAATGTAACCTGCCTCCATCCTCCCCCTCATTGCTCCAAATTTTCCCTCAACTTAGTCTTAGGCCCCTCCTTGCCAGCTAGAGTATGGGGTATGTTATGTTCTCACCTCAGGTGCCAGCTCTCCATTGACGACCAAGTCTTTGACTGTCCGCCACTTCCCATCTGCCCCTTTGCTCAACATCTTCTCTCTCAGAAGCTGTCCTAAGTGGATATTGATCCAGCCAGGATGTTTTTCACAAAGTTTCTCTGCCTGCTCTGCCTTTCCACTTCCTGGTCCGCCTTTGTCACAAAAAAACACACAGACACAAGATCTTGAACATATATTATGTCTCTTTATTATACTTCACTTAAACATCATTTCCTTCTGTAACATTGTTCAGTTTTTCTGAGTATTTCCAATTTCCTTCTCTTCTTTTACAACTCTTATGAATTCAGTATTCAATAAACATTGTTCAACAGCTGAAATTTCGGTTTAATTTTCTCTGTATATCTACAATTTGTAAAGTATCCCCAATTTTTCTTTGAAATATTTCTTAATCTCATAATCGTAATCTGATTCCTCTATTATATTGCTAATTATTTCCTTTATTGAGCACATAAATGAACCCTTTGAAGCAAAAGATTGAAACAAGTAGGCCACAAAGCGGCAGACATTGCAAAACTCCAAACCACTTCCTTCAACTTGTCTTGTCCACCTGGGGCTTGAGCTGTGTTGTCAGTCCTTGAGAATAATTGCAGTACATCATACACACCAAAATGAATTTCTAAAATTGAATTTTGACCTTTCCGCCAAACCAGAAGAAGATTCCACCACCTGAAGGAATTCACAACAAACATGAGAACAGCTCCTGAGATGTCCCTGTCTGATGATCAGAATGCCCAGCATTAAGACTAGTAAGTCACTTGAAGACTCAGTGGTAATAGATTTAAAGGCATCAAAGGTAGGGGCTGGGTTACTCATCAGCTCTAATACTAATAGATAGCATTCATATTGCACATATCCACCAGGGTGCTCTTTGCGCTTTTCAATTCCAGTTCATCACCGGCAGACAACGAACATACATATATCAAGATATAAGTCGCCTGTTCAGCATGTTACCATTTTTCAGAAAGAGAGACAACATCATCTAGAGCCAGGAAAACCTCCAAGCTTTACACCCATCTCTGATAGGATAAGATAAATGTGGTAAAGCGCCTCACCCAAGGACACAACACGCTGGCACCAGTAGGAATTGAACCCACGCTCTTCAAAATAGAAGTCTAATGCCCCACCAGTTCTGCTACTTTCCCTGCACTGGAATTAATTTAAAATTAGGGTCTAAGCTAAATAGAATAAAAAAAACGCCAATTTATGTCAAAGTGAGTAATGTATGGTACATCCCCGGCCAAGATTGGAGATTCAAAAGTGTCAAGGCAAAACAGTGTTCAAACCTGGGTCATTTACTTTGCTGTGCAATGGTTCAATCACTAAGCCGCTTTGTGTAAAAGTCTACCTGCCTTGTCCAAATGAGTCAGTCAGTATAATGGGAGAACAAGACGAAACAGAAGTCATACCCATGATGAAGACTACAGGCACTTTTGGACTAGTATCACTGGAGCCGATGGGTGGGAGAGGAGTCGTAGACTTTGGTCTTGCTTCTTCGGCTGTTGAATAGCAGGATTAAACAAGATAATTTTTACTTTCTAGCAGTATACACTTGTGTGCATGGTTGAACAATTTTTTACAAAGGAAGACACTTTTGATGGCATTTGGCACAAGAGTGCTGAAATGAATAGTAAGTAAAAATGTGTGTAAACATGCACACAACATTCCCACCACTTACAGAAAATTTAAAAACCTAAAGTGTTGACTGGTTGTCAAAGGATGTTGAAAGTGTCGTCCTTGTGAGCAACAATGCACACAACGCATACAATAACTTGGCCTTCTGCTAATCCAGCTTAAGCTGTTGTTTCATAAATCTTTCAAATCATTAATTTTTAAACCAAGTCATGAATTGCCTATTTGAGAGCTTTCAAGATTCAAATTTGACATTTACTATTTACATACTTCCTCTTGATTTATTAACTTGTGAAAAATATCCTTGATCTACAAAGGAATTCTTATAGGTAAAAAACAAAAAACAAAGATATGATATCTGCTACATCTGAATGGCAAGTTTTTAAATAATGACTGAAATTTATTTCCAAAAGTTAAATCCATTAAATGTTAAAATAAGACGTCTTTCAATACATTAATACAGCCACTGAATATTCTATAAAAGTAGATGATTAGGTTCTGAGTCACCTCAATCCTTCAAACTCTTAGTGCCATCACAAATTTCACACATTTATAATAAACAAGTGCAAACATGAAAATAGTAAGTTTTATGATGACAATTTCAACTTTCAAAATCTCAAAAAGTTTTTTTTCCAGACTTTTAATTTTCCATAATCCAAACCACTAGAACTATTAATTCATGATGTAGACTAAACTGGACCAAATAAAATACACCTTTGTTTAAAGCAATGCTACTAAAGGCTGAATTGGAACTAAGTAGTAATTCTATCATTATTTTGTCCTGTTTTCATGGTTTTAAAAGAAAAAGAGATTGATTAACACAATAATTTCTGAAAACAAATCAAGTTATCTTTAAGTCCATGCACATTTAAGTCTACCTGCAGTAGACAGACACAGTAATATGAACCTGGGAAATCAGGTATTTCTGTAACACACAGATGTATGCATGAAGGGGAAAACTACATCAAGAATTGATGGCATACAGATTCAGCACATGCATACCTTAAAACAAAGTTGGGGATGTTGGATGGAGTGAATGTGAAAACTTGTCAGAAGCACAGCACAAAAACGAGGGAAAACTTTGAGGTTATAGTAACTGAGATTATGACATTTTTTACTCAGCAGTTTGCATATAATATTCTCATTAATAAAATTTTTACCAGTACCTATTTTGTGTTCCAACAAAAGAGAGAGATAGATCAACTTACATTTCTTTTCTTTCAAAAGCTGGTTAAATGCGGAATTCTTTTTTTTTTAAAGAAAGATTGGATTTTTATTTGGTATGTTCCTGTATGTGTGTGTAATTTAGTGTTTTTAATTGTGTCTGTATGCACTAGCAGTCCAGAAGTATTAACTTTGATGACAAATTTTATTCTGCTTTTAAAAGTTTGCATTTCTTTCTGTTACTTTGGATCCAGCCCACACACATATTTTGCCTATGTATTGAGCCCCAACCATATTTTAGAGGCGCCAAGAGGACATGAGGGTATTGAAGAAAACCTTGGTTTAACTCTGATTTATGAATATTAAATTTAAGAAGCATGTTTAAGAATTGCATCGCAGAATTAAAAAATAATTTAGCTCCATGCTCCATTTCACATTTTTGTGTTTTATGAAGACATTCAAAAAGTATTGGTTTGCAACGAAATATGATATACGATAAAAAAAAAAAGTCAGGCCCAAAGATGCAATAAATACATTGATAGAGATAAAAACAACAGGTCATCAACTGCATTTTCATTATCTATGGTTGCAACATTTTTGTCAAGAATATTTTCATATTTTGCTGACTTATGCAATGCAGGAAGACAATATGATACCAATATTGTTTGATAGCAATTGAATCGCAACACCACGTTTCATTTCAATTTTATGTGAAAGTCATTACTTTTTCCACACATGCAGGGAAACAAAAAAGAGTGCCAATCAACATTCAATCATAATATAAAGTGAACTGGTAGTAGGAAGTGTATTTGGTGCTTTAAAGAGAAGCGTTTCTTTTCATGGGAAATCAGAAGAAAACTTTTGAAAAAGAAGTTAGCTGCAAATTCATTTCTATGAGGACAATAGCCAACCTATACTTGAATGATTCTCAATCCAGAAATATCCAGAACCAACTAAAAAAAAATAACAATTAAGGAGAAAAGAAAAAAAATTGCAAAATGGCATGATTCTTTTGTGTTAGTCAATCACATTAAATTCATCAGGCACCTGTCAAGAATTTTTTTTTACGTCTGACAGTTTAATTAGGCAGAAGTAATGTCAGCAAGGCAAGTGAAAAGTCACCAGGACTTCAAGGATGGACAGCAATAGGGGACGCCGTTTTGTAAAAGAAATCAGTGCAATCTGATAGGTTATTATAGTCTCCTTGTTTCCTTTCATTAAAGACACCAACAATGTTTTCTTGTTGTGTTGTTTGTTTGTGTTTGTGTTTTGTTTTTGGGTTTGTTTGTTTTTTGGTAACATTCATAGACTGCCCATTGTTTCCTTCAATGTTCAACCCTAGGTATATAATCAATTTTGATGCAGTTACAGAAAAAAGATACTTCTATTGGAAAAGGTGGCTTCATCTAAAATGTAGTTTTTCTTTCTCCCATTCTTTTGCTCTCATTCAAATTCCCATCTCCCTGTTTCTCTTTACCAGTACAATGGAGCACCAGTCACATTTAGCTGTTACATTTACAGAATATCTGAGAGCACACCTTGATAAAGACAGGTTACAAATGATAATTACATTATCGTGTAATCTGTAGGTATACATTATGCTTATTTGAAACCAATACAGGCAATGACAATGCTCATTTACATATATTGCGGGTTAATATATATATATATATATATATATATATCAAGCAAATTATAAGCTTAAATTATAAAACAAGTGTTCATTACCTCAGATTTGAAATGATTGTTAAGGTTCTGAAAATGGAATGACTTCTGTGATATTTATTCCAAAGCAAAATCTGTGAAAAATCATTTCTTCCGCTTAAAAAGGGACATTTATCTAGCACTTATTCACAGTCATGCCCATGCTCTAAGCGCTTTACACTACCATATCCCTGGCACACAACCAACATGGAACACATGAAGAGACAAACCACCTGTTAGGCGCGTTACAATATTTCGGACAGAGATAAGATTGTCTGAACTACAACCAAGGGGAACTCTGAACTTGACATCCATCTCCAATAAGATGAGGTAAGTGTATTTTAGTGCCTTACCCAAGGGCACAGAGTCAATGGCCAGAGGCTATACATGGGGCAGTTGAGCAGGGAAGCCACCCAAAGCATCACCACTCAAGACACAAGCCACAATTGTGATTGCTTGACTCTCACATTTAGCAAGTTGTGTTAGCCACTGACACCACTTGAGAAGATATAATCACACAAGTAAGAAAAGAAATGTGATTATTTTTGTCATCTCTCGATTTGTCACTTCCTGTCACACATTTAATTTCATCAATGTATTTTCATGTGGCTTGACAATATAATGTAAATGCAATGAAATAAATGACTAGGTAATGATCGTTAAATAACAGAGATAAAATGTGTTGGAACCATGATTTCTTTCATCAACAATGCAGAGTTTCAAGGAGAAAATGTCATAATGTAATGAAAGACACACACACAAAAATTAGAGGGCTCCTCTATGACCCTCGTGTGTCGTGGGGTCCTAAAACCTCCAATAAACAAACAAACAAACAAAAATTAGAGCTTGGGAATGTCTCATCCCTTTCTGCACTTTTTTTTTAAAGTCTTGCAGCCTCCTCTAATAGAATCAATCATTAAAAGCTGGAATGACATAACGCAAATGATGAGAGGAAGGAAAGAAACAAAAATAAAAAGTTTTCCTTGACACTCACCTTTGGGAGTGCCATTTCGTCCTCTGGAAACAGGTCTTCGGCCATTGTCAGGTGTGATAGGAGGAAGCGGGGTTTTGGCTGATCTGACTTCTACAAACATATTCCATGTCATGTCAGCTTGCCCTTTAACCTTCACCTTTTCTAAACTGTCGATGAGGTACTGGATGTGATCATTGGGGCGATGGAACATCAGCCCAGTCATCAAACACTGATGCAACAAGAGAAAAGAATTATGATAAGTCAGAAGTTTGAGACATTCATTCACAGAAATTGGGTGGTTTTCAATCAAAGTAGTAGGCAAGCCAGTGCCAACAACCAAAGGCTTGTGTGCTTCTCTAATACAAAAAATTCAATCAATTTGTTTCATTCTTGAAATAAAAGCATCATTTTTTTTTTTTTTTTTTTTTTTTGTCTTATTTAAATTTTTAGCCTTTCCTTGCAATTTTGATTCATAGAATTTCACCACACAAAAAAGAGAATAATGCAAAGGTGAAATGAAAAAAGAATTCAAGGTACAAAGTACACTGTTCAAAAAAAAAAGAGATAAAAAAACAAGAGAATCAAATTTACACTCATTTAAAATCTCCTTAGCATCAGAGAGATGCAATGACAATGAATGGACAAGAATGGAAGCTCTTCTGCATAGAGGAAAAGACAACTTTTGAGATCACAAAGCTAGAAGACTCAAGAGTCTTGATATGTAAATCAAACTTCAGGCTAGAAAAGGAGTAATAAGATAGTGTCAATGACTTCAATATAATGTTTGTCACACAAATTCCACATGAGTAAAAGGCAAAAAGAGGGTCGAGCCCAGAATTCTGCTCTGGATGTTGATATTTTACTCAAAAATCTTTTGAGCATGACTATTCAAGATAACATTCAGTGCTTATTTAAGTCAACAAGTAACTTCAAGGAGAAATAAAAGAGAGAGGGAGAGAAACAAAATGGAAGAGCAGAGTACATAGTTTATCTTAGACTTATCAAAATGACATTAGGGCCAATGCAAACACCAAATTAGACAATTATATATATAATAACATTCAACCAACCACTAATTAAAAACAATATTTAATTCATTAATTTATTTTGCAATTCAAAAACTTCTAGCTCTGTACATAGGTCTGAGTCGGGTACCCATAAATCAATGGGCAAAATTCTTCACTAGACTTACAAATGTAGAAAATGCAGAACGAGAGGTGTTGAAATTGATATAAATGAAAGGTCAAACAAATTTCTAAAACAAACTTTTAGAACAACCAATTTGACTATGCACGCGCGCAATATCAATAATTAATGCTAACTTTCCAATCAAAACAGTGAAACAACTGAAACAGTTTTGATATGACTGTTAGACGTCTAACCCCTTACCTCGAATAAGCGGGGTATCTCCCTCTTAGAGAGATACGCCTTGGCATCTTCTGTAGACATCCTGCCGCTTTTACAGCGGATAAATGAGATTTCCGAGGAGGCGATTTTGGCGAATGGACAAGCAGTAACCACTCGCTTGTGCAGCTTAGCGCTCACAGGTCGAGCAGTATTTCAGCCCTCGTATCTAGGGACAACAAAGCGCAAATATTTGACCGGAAGTTGAGCATTTTAATTCGTTCTGGTTCGCAGCTCTAAAGAGAGTGACGAGCGAGGTTTCCGTAGTTGGAATCGGTCAGAGATTTTTATGAAAGATATCAACTTGTTAAGTCACATTCATCTCTTCTACTGATAAAGGACTGTATACTAAAATTGGCTTTTAGATTATCTGTAGGAATAATTCTCTACTGTTTAATAATTGGAAAGTGAATGGTCTATTTTGGGGAGAATGAGTATCGTCTCTTATCAAGTATTTTTGAGTACTCACTCAGCCGTTATTTTTTTATAATATATTATAATTATTTTACTTAATTTTTATTTATTTCATTTGGGGGAGAGGAGGGGGGGGGGGGAAGGGGGGGTCACTATTGGGTTTGTGTTGTATTTATTTTTGTTTGCTTGTGTCTTGATTTGGTTTTATTACTGTTGTCTGTTTGCTTTGGATGGGTTTTGGGCGTAGTGAACAGAGTACTGAGATTTTATATTGCTTTTTTGTTTATTTCATTTATTCTGTGTGTGTGTGTGTGTGTGTGTGTGTGTGTGTGTGTGTGTGTGTGTGTGTGTGTGTGTGTGTGTGTATCTCTCTCT
>JBCIKM010097019.1:0-14510 GCA_039654465.1 Melibe viridis | reverse complement strand
TGACCCTGCAGTCATGTACAAAAAGGCAGGAAATAAGGGATGACCATGGAGTTGAAATGTAAAGAAAAAGAAACAGAAATAGAAGCACCCCCCCCCCCCCCGAGGGACACCCACCAACCACTCGAACTAGCAGAGATGATTGACCATTGACACTAAAAAATAATTATTTCTCAAAACACAACTTAAATTGACATCACAAAGAGTTGATTTACAAATAAGCAATGGTCATCACCCATGACAGCATTATGGTCCAGGAGCACCAAGAATCTTAAAACCCTCTTAATCTACAAAAGTACTCATTTTGTCTAACTTGTGACCCTAGTTATGCACCACTATGTACAGAAATAGGGGATGACCAATGAAAATCAAACAAGACAACAAAAACAGGATATCACAGAAAAGAGGAAAAAGTAGGGCGAAAGCTTCAATGCAAAGGGAAAAGAAAAGAAACAGAAGTAGGCTGTTGCCTACCAGTATCAGGGAGTCCCACCAACCACCTCCCCTGCATGTTTTACTACCGTACCAAGTGACAGAAGAAAAAGTTAATGAATAATAGTCACAATACATGAGCAGAATGATTTTACATCATTTATTTTCAGTTGGGGAAAATCTCACAATTTCAACACAAAAGCCATGAAATCATGACAGGATTGGAACAGTTAAAGCTTACGTTTGTTTGCATGGTTAGAAGATGAAAAAAAAAAGAAAAAAAATTCTTTCACACAAGCAAGGAAATCTGCTCACTGTTACACAATCATAGCAATAACCTGAGGAAAAAAGGATTTTCTTAAGATATTAATAAAAGATTCATGCGTGAATTAATAACAAATTAAAAAAAACCCCACAAAACTATTGCTGTAGTAATGCAAAACTGGAAATGCCTAACCAAAAAAAAATGATAAGAACTCTTTTTACTACCTAACCAAAATAAAGATAAAGATAAAACAAACAAAAAAATAAAAACTCGTTTTATTCATCTCCTGGAGATGAACGTGTCTTCTGGGTCTGCCCCAAGGGAAAACTGGGACAACCCAGGTGGCAGCTGCAGTGTGGCTCCGGCAGCCATTGAATCCACCCTTTTCAGCACTGAAGTCTGATTCCTTACCAGCTAAGCCACTGAGTCCACTCAGACTACGTAATTGGATGGAAATAACCCTCACACATATATATAAAAAAAAAAGGAATTATAACAATAATAAAAATATCACTTCCGGAAGTCTGAAACCACAAACATTTTCTGACATTTTACAGGCCCAGTAAAGTAAACACAGCTCTAGGCTATGTAATTAAATGAGCTTTTAACAAACTATTTCAATGAAATCTATGTGAAACTAATTATCTCAGAAAGAAAATTTAGAAACACCCTCATTGATAAAAAAAAAAAAGAAAAGAAAGAAGAAAACAAGTAACAACTTATTTCGATGTTCAGCTCCATATCAGTACAACCAAAGTCTCTTGCATAGGTCTTTAACATTCAAACAAAACAAAACCCTTTTCATCCACAAGTTCAGTATGTCATGCATTGGATATCTACGAGTCTGAACAAGGTGTCACCATAAAATATATGTACGCAACTTTCCAGATACAGAGAAGATGGTCATACAAATTGGTTTTGCTGAGAGATTTATATTATGTATGTGAGAAGAATAAAAAGAACTCTGAAATAATGGTTATTTACCAAAACTAAGAATTGTCATTCTTCTTAGACAATAAATATTTACTTTAATGATTCATTTATTGCCATCAAAATTATATAAAAAAAAGATACATTTTGGCGTAATAAAGAAATTTATTTTTAGTTCAGTTCAAGAATTTTTTAAAGTCTAAGTTTCCGGTGAATAATCATCAAAACAATGGGATTTATGCTTTACTGAGCTGTTAATTGTACTTTATTTCCTCCAAATCCATCCCTAATTTTTTTTTTTTTTTTTTTTTTACTTTGATGCTGGATAAAAAAACAATATAACTTTTGATAGCTCATATATGGGGCAAAGAAATCCATGGATATAAACTCATCTACTGAACTGGCGCCCTCTATCCATTCTGCAAGTCATATAAATCACAATGAAAAAACAAAACAAAACAAAACAAAAACAATTTGTATGACCATCTTCACGGTGTAAGAGAAATTGTATGAATACGTATTGTCTTGGGCAAGCACTTTAAATTCATATTATAAATAAAGATTGTATATACAGGGGGAAAGAACTCAAATTCATTTTGTTATGACTGAAGAAATGCAAAAATTCTTAAGAGTATTTAATGTTCATTCTAAAAAAAGCCAAAGTTAGAAAATGAAATACCGTACAAGTATCCGTCATAAATGCTTCATAATATTCAATACTGCAGGGGCCTCCAAAGACCATGCAATTGTAAGTGCAGGGTTAGGGATGTCTAAAATACCATTTTTTTTATTCCTTGCAGCTAAAGCACCTCACATACTTACACATCCAATACAACCAATAGAAACCCTCGTCTTCCTTCATTTCCCAGTGAAGTGGATTAGGCATTACACTAGCGACCCAAACCACCAAAGTTTGAGCCCTGTGTTGTCACTCTGTAATCTCCCTGAGCAAGGAAGTGAAAACACATTTCTCACCTGCACAGCATGGCTGATTCCTGTATTAGCATCCAACTTAAACCCCTGTGAATAACTTAACCCCTTCTTGGAAACCTCATCTGCATTACTGACGTGATCGCAGGTTAAGAGGCCAATTTTTCTTCTTTTAACAATTCTCCCCGCTGTTCCTCTCTTGAAGGTTGGTTTCAGTAGACAGTTTTTGATTTAAGATTTCTGCATTAGTTTATGTTTTAAAGAATTCAATGAGAACCCAGAAAACTCGACTACTTATGAATTTAACTAGGACAGCCACCTTGATACTCTCTTTTTTATTATTGATAGCTAAGGTTTCTTTTTTGTCTGTACTATACAAAAGAGCATTTGTATCCATCATATACCTACCTATGGGACTAGGTGCTTGATCCTGCTAATTAAAGGAGCAGGGACTGGATATGTGTGACAAAAACAGGCAACCTTTACATAGAGAGACAAACACTGTGCTTCTGTGCCATTTCTCCCTTCTTTATTTACTTCAAGTTGAATATTGGGAGACCTAGAGAACTTGGCTCTCAAGCAGCCATGAAAAAAGACAGCAGCACAAGAATGGATCTGGGAAAAATCTGTTGAGATCTTGAGTACCACCTTCATCTGTATGTACATATTTACAACGAGAGAACATTTCATTTCTAAACCATTAGCAGAGAACTCAACTGTCATTTATGAATTTTCAAAACAAAAAGTGAAAAAAATAGAAGCCTCACAAAGATAATAACAAAGAGGTGGAAAAAAAAGGGCTGTATAAAAGTATAATAGCCAAGGCACAATGAATTCTTAGGAGGTTTTTGCCAAAATTATGAACAAATTTAACTCAAACATGACTGATCAAGCAATATCCAAGAACGAAAATTTCTAATACCAATAGACTATCAATTCATTCCTCAATAACATCATTTGAATATCATGCTTCACACTTTTTCAATCTTTGGCTCCCTTTAAGAATGATAAGTAAAGACAAAATAAGAAGTCGATACTAAGGATACAGAATAAGAGATGGACAATCATGATGTGGAGTGTCATTATGAATCACAGACAAAAGCACAAGCTCACATTTAAATCAAATACCTTTGCATTGTTTTACCTATGGCTTTTCATGAGAAAAAGTGAAAACATTAAACAAATCAACAGTCTTTATCTTTCTAACGCAGCCAAAGACATACACAATTCAGGGCTATATTTTGGAACAACCAGTCAGAATTCAAAATAAAATTAAGAAGCAAATAACTCAAAGGGATACATCTTGCACTACAAATACAAGCTTGAGATAAAGACAGCATCACATCTGAAGGGGAGAAGGGCGTTGATCACATCCAGAGAGTAGGAGAAGAGCAAGTAGCAAGTACTCACAATTCTTGTTTATGGCTGAAAAATTGAGGCAAGACCATAAAAAAAAAAAAGACAAAAAATTATCATTAATGAAAATATAAAAAATGAAAGAAATACATAATTTCTTTACTAAGCTTAAAGACTTATCTACAAAATCATAATGTCTGGCATATTTTACGTATTATGTAGACGCTAAAAGAGAATTTGTGACCAGCAACTACACACCTTTCACTCTGACTTCGACAGAAAAATTATAGTAGGCTTTTTCTTATCTCAGTATGTTAGTCTGCCTGAGAAAAGTAAGAATATAACCTTTTTTTTTTTTAAGTTGTTCATAATAATTTTTGGTTTGCTTGGACTAGACTACAAATGTTTTAAGAATTTCACTTAAACTTTAACATAAAAACTAGCAAACAGAACTAAATTTATGCATTTTTTGGAACAAAAAAAACAAACAAACCCAAACAAATTAAAAATGCCCAAAGATTTCATTGCGGTTTAAGAGAAATACTCGGGTTTTTTTTCTTTTTCTTTTTGTCTTTACAGAGAATACTAGAGAAAAAAAGAGGATTAGAGGCCAGATACCCCTTCATCTCCACCTGGGCCATTGTTTGTCCTTGCTGGTCAGCGGCACATAGATCACTCCCATCAAATGTTTCTGCACCACTGAGCCATCCATCTGTTTATCAACCTTTATGAAAGAGAAAACAAATTATCAATAATTTTTAACCATTTTGGAGAAATAACAATATAGCACTTTCATCATCATTTTTCAGTATACTATTAAGATGAAGCTAGACATTGAAAGTTGATATTGTTTTGGTAATGAATGTAAGTCTTTGAAAATATTTTTCAAAATCATGTAACACTACAATAAATAAAATATTTAATTTGAAACTGTCAAAACTGATGAAACTTCAAGCTCTCACATTCAATCATCAATACTATTGTACCTGCAACAAGCTTTGATTCTCCCCTTGGGGTCCCACAGGAATGATCAAACGACCTCCGGGTTTCAATTGTCGGACTAACTGTTCAGGACAAAAAGAAAACGTAGATATTTTAAAAACATTTCAAATGTGTCAGAGTTTCAAAATATGAATAACCACGTCATTAAAAAATCTTGGAGCTTGAATGGAATGGAATTGTACCAAATGAAGTTGAAAAGTACCACAGCTGCTTTTTTTCCATACGGAAAGCTTAACAGAGCTGCCAACCCTTGCCCATATAAAAAAGAGTACAATAGATTACAAAAATTCATTCAATCAGGGGAAAAAACGTACAATCCTAGAATTGAAACGGGAACAGACAGAGAAGTAAAAAAAGAAAAAGGTGTTAGGTGATAGGTCATTGAATTGGCTTTTAAAGGACTAAAGCTGACATTGTGCAATCCTACTACAAATTGCCAACATCAAGAAGTCCATCATGATTCTGATAACACTAACATCGTTAACAGTACAAAAGAAATGAGTGATGCAGTGTACATACAGTGAACACATTTAGAATATGGACAAGTAACGCACCAGCGCCTCCTCCCCTATCCCGAAAAAAAAAAAATTAAACTAAACCCACAATATTACCCCCCTCCCCCCCCCTTCTCCGTCTGTCTCAGATTTGAGACGCCAATGACTTTTAGTAAAATCCATTGAAATTTTTTGCACCCCCCCGCCCTCCCACACACAAGATACAGACAGAAAACTGCCCTTCCTAACATGGGCACACCGTGCAGGGAAAGAATCCACCAGCAAAGGGGAGAGGGAGGGGTTCAAAATGGGAGAAGATTCATCGTACAACTAGATAACACGAAGGTACCCTTAGATGAAATATTTCGTGCCTTCAATTTGCATCTCTACCTCATACCATGCAGTGACACAAATGGGGCACATCAGGGTAGTATAGGCGGAACCACTCCCTCATGTTATCCAATTGTAAGCATGTTAGTGAAAATGAAACATCCTTGTGCTTTGGCCACAAGCACCAACAGCATACTGCCCTGTGGTAAATTGACTCATTGGTCTTTATCAATGAGCAGATCCCACCAAGGCAACAGCAACTATTGTTTGGCTTAAGATTGAGAAATACCCCTTGTATTTCCCATTATGCCACGCAAGATTAAGCACGGTGGACTGATCCTCTGCCTGTCTTCATTTCTTGTGATCCAGAGTTTTTCTTAGCTCCTTGGAGCTGGGTCCCAACACTGCTTAGGCGGTATGAAGGGATATGGATAACAAAAACAACACCAACAGCATAAAGTCAATTCCTGGATCACAGGATCATAAGCACCATGCCTTGATGGAAAGCGGGGAAATCTCTGAAAAAATTAAACTGAGGAGGTCCCTTCTATACCTTCGCCTCCCTGTTCTATCTCTCTTCTTCCCACCCTCCCTACCCTTCTCTCTCTCTATGTCTCTCTCTCCTTCCCTCCCTCACTATCCTTCTCTGCCTCTCTCTCCTTCCCTCACCCCTCCCTACCCTTCTATGTCTCTCAGTCTCTCCCCATCTCTCTCTTTCACTCAATCTCCCTGTCTCTCTCAGTCTCTCGGTATCTCTCACTCTCTGACAGGCAATATTTGAAGCCTACTGTCTAGCATCTATTCTGTGACAATGGTCACAAGAAGCATCGGTCAGCTTACTTGTTACACCCACTACCTGTCACTAATTTTGGCCAAAGTGGCATAGTCGGTTCTCCAAAGTCGCGCGCGTCGCTGATTTTTTGCCGACCAGCCGAATTTGCAACATCCATGGGCCAGTGAAATGGCTGGTCTTTGGAAGATGGGCACCTTTTCGCTCTTTTCTGACTTTTCAAGACCATATATTTTCCCTGACTGCATTTCCCCCTTTTTTTTAAAATCGAAACTAAAATTTGGGACCTGGTGGGCATCCTGTTAGAAAACAAGGGAGGCCATACAGACGAGTAGAGAAGCTTTCATTTGCATGCGGGCAGGGTCAGAGAACAAAAAAGGTCTCAATGACATACAGTTAGCCTTGACAAGCCTCGTTTAGAGGTTTTACTACATGACTTGTAGCTTCGGTAAATTATGATTTCGCAGCTCCGTTCCTGAGCACAACTCTACAGGTTTTTTTTTGTTTGCTTTGGTCTTTTTTTTGGTTATTATGGTTTTTTCTCCTTTTGTTTTTTTTTAAGCCAAAGATTGTTAAAATATGTAAGATGTAAAAGACAGAAAAATACATATTTGTACAGTTGGCAGCTCTGGCTTACAATCATGACTTTTTTATTGGAAAAGAGATACTTTAATCAGTTGGAATAAGATTGTTTTTAAGAGGATGGTGGGTTCATAATAGTTTAGGAAATTTTGAAGTATTTTGTTTTGTTATCCTTATCCCTTCATACCACCTTAGCAGTTACAGGACCCAGCTCCACGAAGCTGTGAGAAACTCTGGATCACAAGAAATGAAGACAGGCAGACGATCAGCCCACCGTGCCTACCCTTGCATGGCATAATGAGCAATACATATGGAACATTGTTCGATCTTAAGCCAAACAATAGTTGCTGTTGCCTTTGGTGGTATCTACTCATTGACAAAGACCAATGAGCCGATTTACCACAGGGCAAAATTTTGATTTTCAAAAACCAATTTTTGCAATTCAAAAATTAAATGCGGGCTTAAATCTAATATCAGGGCTGTCAAAGGATTTAAAACAAAACAAAACAGAAAAGCACTGGAGTGCTGTAAAAAAAAAAAAAATAATACACATACCGTAATTCTTGGACTATAAGAAGCGACTTTTTTCTCTGATCGTAGACCTTGCGGCTAATAGTACGGAGCAGCTTATGCTAGAAGTTTTTTGTCGGTCGGTCATCCCAGGTGTTCAAAGTTCACTTAATCTACAATATTTGAAGGGCTTATTTTTGGTCTAGTGCTTAAACTAAAGGATGATTTAAATTAATTAAGAAAACTCAAGTGATTTTGCTCTGTCAAGAACGTGCAATAGGCTAGATGGTCTATGAGTTTTAAGATTCGACAGTCGAGTGTTGAGTTGTGCTGTACAACTTCCAGAGACTGGTCGGGTACATTACATGAAATGCCATATAGCTACTGTAACTAGAATGTTTGGGAAGGAAGAAACACTGTATGTCCACCGTTGGGTGAGTTGAATTATATTACTGAACAGCGCCTTAAAAACAATTAATCGCTCTCGCTGTCCGTGTCCAACCATAACAAAAAGAAAAAAGGGTAAACAAAATCTCACTGACGCTTAAACTTATCAGCGTTTAATGACATTACAAATATCATAATATATCATGCTCTGCTAAATTCTCTTGATTCTTTACCACACTGGATCAGTATTCTTGTCTCCATTTTGTTTGTTAACAATGAACAGTGTCTTGCGTCTCTGCGTCTCAGTCTGATGCAGCTTATGAAAAAATCAATCATCTCTCTAAATTCGAGGGGGGGGGGGGGTTGCTTGCTGCCTATGGTCAAGAGCAGCTTATAGTCAGAGAATTACGGTACAAGAAACAAAAGATAAAGGAACCCAAAATAAAAACATTCTTGGAAAAATTAGAGATTTGGTATCCCAGTACAACAAATGAACGAGATAAACTCACCTCATCAGGTAGGTTCGGTGCTGCTGCTCCCACATGAATAGCATCATAAGGACCAGTCTCTGCATAGCCTTGTCTCCCGTCCCCGACGACCAGTATCAGGCGGCCAGATTGGAGCAAGCCTGCTGTCAGAGGATGTTTGTTGATGTTCACCTTTGACATCTCCACTAAGTCAGGGATGTGGTCAATACCCACTGCTTTACCACTGTTACCCACCTGACCCAGAATATATATGACATATATTCCAATTTTCTGAAACCAAATTCTTCTATAAAGATAATAATTTTATCCTTACAAACTTTGTAGAAATATGAAACTTCAATGTTGATAATTTAACCCAGTTAAACAATCATTTTGCAAGTTGTGTTCAACACAAGGCCATAAATGCCTGGAGTCAAGTGCATGATGAGATTGGCCTGTCCAGAGAATAGTATCAGCAACTAAATTTTGATGCCCATTTTGAGCAATGTGGTGGGGCATGATTTACGTGCTGACAAATGGAAAGCAAACGAAGATAAAAATTTTAAAAAAGACTAGAAAGAGTACATTATTTGTTTTCTCACCATGAGCGCCATGCAAGCTGTTAAGTAGCCACTACCAGAACCAACATCCAAGGCTGTGCTCCCTTCTTTCAGGTGTCCAGATAGCAACTCCAACGCATGAGCGTGCTGTGAGACAGAGAGAAATGGACTCGCACTAAGTAAATCAAAATAAACCAAACTTTAAAAATCAACTTCATAACACAAGTGTAGGAGGAGTGACAAATGTCACAATGATGTTTTAAGACTAGGATCAATCAAATTCAATAAAAAAAAATATTTCCTTTTCCAGCTTTCCTATAAATATGCCTCTTCATCTTTTTATAAGCCTTGAGCATTTTTCCCCTCTCTCAATCTTTTATTGTTCATTTGTTAAGAATCAAAATTACATGTATACAGAGCAAATAGTATTTGTAAAACATTGCAATGATATAAATATTATTTTTGCTCCGATCTGATGAGAATCTTTGCTAATAGTGAATCAAACTCACCATCCTATGTTTCCTTCAATTTCTTTAATTGCCAAACTAAAGAATGCTGTGCTTTTTTTTATCCAGCACTTTGATTTACACTGAGATAAATAATATCTCTAGATTTTACTTGTCAAATAATCCCAAACATCATGCCGGGTTACCTTTCAAAATTTATCCATATAGGAGTACTCACCATGTGAGGAGCACTGATGGTAACAGCATAGCCAATTGTCTGAGGTGAATCAACATATGCATTACCTTTACAAAAATTAGCTCTGTCCACAGATTTCATAGCATCTAGTACACTTTGAGACTTGATAATGCCATTCTCTGTTTGAAATTGACCACCCGAGGAGAAATAAATTAATTTTTAAACACTGAAATAGATTTAAAAGGAATTAAAAAAAAAAAAAGTCTTGGGGGATCTTAATCTAGATTTCTAGAGTCCAAGCAGGTCTCTCTTGACCAGGAGTTGTCCTCCAGATGGTTATAAAATGCTGCTATACATTTTGAAGCCGACTCCTCTCTAAACAGGGTCTTACAGAAAACAAACACCATGTGGAAAAGAGGCTACAATTTTTAATTTAATTTAATAGGGCACTGCAGTTCTACTTTTTTTTCTTTGTTTAGAGATGAACCAATTAGCTGTTTGAAGGTTTGCCACACTGAAAGGTAGCTGCTGGCTCGATGGGTTATTTCAAATCCTTTTATTATATAAAAAATTTCTTTAAAAGTCAGTTAGAATGGAGAACTTACATCTACTTTGCCAGTCCCTGTGACTTCTTTTAGTAAAGCACATTTACAGTAAAGTAAACGTTAAAAACTGGTACAATGAAATTAAAAAATTTGAAGCCATTTTCCCTATGGGCGGTGGAGATCAAAAGTCTGGCTGATACTGGTGTTAAGGTCCACTGATAAGACTTCCAGTGCATCCCAGTTTCCTTCACTGATGTGGGCTTCCAGTGCAACTTTTTCAAAATGAGCACCCTCTATACCATACTTTTTATATAAGTCTGTAAGAAAATTAAAGTAGGGTGGCCCAATATCCCTAGGGACTTCAGCAAAATAAGGAATAGAGTAGGTAGGTACAATATGCAGACCATTTGTCATAATTCACTAATAGCTATGTTTTGACTTGGGATTAGGTTTTCAGAAAAAAACAAAACAATCAAACAAAAAAAACAACAACAAAAAAACAACAGCAACAGCATTTAGTCGAGATCTCAGAAATTTCAGAACATAGGTATTATTTCATGTATGAGCAGATAATGAAAATCCTTCCCTCTTTCCATTGCTTAAATAGGGTTGGAACACTTTCCTAAAATGAGTCCTCTATTGAAGGAAATTTATTTCAAATGACAGTAGCAGTTTATATTATTTTTTAACTTTATAGTAAATATACAACTGTTAAGCATATGTTAAGGAACATGAGCAGTTAACAAAATTTGCTTTACAGGATAACAGACAATTGATACCAAATTGTAAAATCTGTTTAGAGACAAATATAGCCTTGTGATTTTATAGAAATGTGTCACATCGGCTTACTTGCAAGATTATCCACTAGATTATGATTGCTTGTCCCACTTGATCTCCACGCCATGCCTCCCAGGGGTTTTGTTAGCCAACATAAGAAGAAAACGGCCAATTTCCTATACGATTTTTTAGTGCCAACAACGACTTTTAGCCCTCTGAGGAACTTCATAGAAAGAAGATTGGAACTGCAGTAAGACCGTCTGATAAAAGTTTAATTTTTGATCAATTTTTCAAAAAGTTTATTGATCGTCTGATATGATATAACGAAGATGAGTCTTCTTATATTATGACTTAAGAGTTTTTCTTTGGTTTCTATTGAAGTTACTGTTCTATTTTCTAGTCAGTTCTTATGTTGATCTTTTCCTTTTCGATTGCTTGGTTTTTTTCCAAGATGCTGCTCAAAAATCACTTCCTGTGTCAAACAGCAACAAGGTCGTGTTATAATTTTTTCGTATTTTCAATTCGCGCGTTTCTTTTTTCTTTTCTTTTCTTCTCTCGCCAAGCTGTTTTTCGGTTCCTCCTGCTGCTGCTGCTGCTGCTGCTGCTGCTGTTGATGTTATTATTATTGTTGTTGTTTTGTTGTTATTGCTGTTCTTCTATTTCTTTATTTCTTTTGAGAACTCTACTCTTTCTTTTGAGCATGCTCTTCGTTCAGGTAAAATGGATGGCACTATGACACAGACGCCAAAAGGCCTTATTCCACATCATATCCAATTTTTGTGCCAAATCGTAACAATTTAGGTATCCAATTAAACTACACAGGCGGCGATGTGAATTAAAAAACATATGTATATTTTTGTTTATTTTATTTATTAATTCATTCAAGGCTATCCCATTAATTTGTTATCTTAGAAAAAGTGATATGTGAGTTTGTTATCGGCTAAGGATTTCTACAACAGACAAACAAAACAAAACAGCAACATAAAATAAACGTGATTCACAAACAAACAAACAATCAAACACGCCTGAAACAGATAACAATTGAAGTCTGGGGGTTAAAATAAATGCACCCTCTCTGTTCACATAGAAGTGCATACAGGGTTTTTATTTATTCATTTTATTATGCTCCGATTTATTATTAGAATAACTAGAAAACCAACAAAGAAAGAAAGCTCCAGTTTTCTGCCTAAGCTAAGGTGTTTCTTGGCATTTTGTGTCATATCAATTTGATGGGTGCAGATCTTCTGGTTAATTTGCTATGACGTCACTTTTTGAACCCCTGTAAATCAAGTGGCGCCTTGGAAGAAAACCGAAGCTTTCTATTTTTGTTGGTTTTCTAGTTTTTCCAATTATAAACAAGAGCATAATAAAAACAAACAGAAAATAAACAAACAAACAAAAACACCCTGTTTGGCTGAGCGTGTCAATAGACTGCAGAAAGGAAGTACTTGAAATGGTGTTGCATCCATGTCATGGCGTGCTGTCAAAATGTCAATATGGTGCCCAATTAGTGAAATAAGGCAGACACCTATTTTTGATTTATTCATTCATTCTTCTCTGACGAATCCGACCTTGATTCAACTTCACGAGTGAGAAACGAAACTGTCACATGATCTGGCTACGCTCACGTTTTCCCTTGGCATCTAGATAATATGTTCAGTTATAAGTAAGTCACAAGAATAGGTTTGACCTTGGCCTTGAGGTGAAGAATTGGACGAGAAGAAAATGGTCTGCCAAGAACTTAATGCAGAAATGCAGTCTTGCAGTGGGGTAGGTTGTGTGGAATTCGGGAACAGCTGCACAATGTCAAAAGCACTTTGACATAGACATAGACCTCCAGAGTTTATATATATATATATATATATATATATTTTTTTTTTTTTTTTTTTTTTAAGTTGTATCACATTCTGGCCTACCTACCTCGTATGACTTGATAGACAATGCAGGGACCATTATTCCCAGTCTCTCATCACGCCTCAATCCCGTGTGTGTCACCCAATCTTTGTACGACTGGGTGAAATTATGAATTACATTCTGGCGGTTTGTCTCGTATAGCCCTAGTTGGTTGTCTGCCAGGGATATGGTGTTGTAAAGCGCTTAGAGTATGGTGATGACCATGCATAAGCGATAAATAAATATTCATATTTAATTTGATTTAAAGGGAAACACCTTAATTGATAAATTGACAGACAATTGCATAAATAAATACTTAACAGACAGATGCAGACACCCAGCACTGAGCACTCATGATGATGATGATGATGATGATGATGATGATGATGATGATGATGATGATGATGATGATGATGATGATGATGATGATTTAACCTCCTCCCCCCAAAAAACAAAACAAAACAAAACAAAACAAAAAGAAAACACAAAAAAAAACAAAACAAAAAAACCAAAAAAAAACCATCACCACTACCACCACCAGCACCAACAAAAAAACAAAAACAAACCCCAACAAACTAGTTGGGTGGAATTGCGGTGGTTTGGTTTGGTTTTCTTTCCCCGGGTTGGTTGTTGTTGTATGGTTATGTTTGTGTTTTGTTTGTTTTTGCGCCGTGTGCCGTGGTGCTGCCAAAGGAGAATCTGCCTTACGCCGCGAGCAGAGTGGATGCGGACGCGGCAAAGAGGAGATTCACAGTATGTTTGTAAATGAAATCTTTCGGAGTCAAAAGGCTGCGTCCGTGCCGCCTCCGCGTACATTCTGCTCGTACAATTAGTCACACTTCAGGTTCCGCTGGTGGTCACTGCTCATTTTCCCCAAACTGGGACAGGTTTTTAAATCTCCAGAACGCACTTTCTGGCAAGCAAGGGAGTAAAGTGCAAGGCACGATACGTAGAGTTTCATCCTTGAATTGGAAAAGTGGGTTGCCTAGAAACAGTGTGTAAACCGAAGGAATACAATCAAATTCCGCGTTGTCAGAAACAGCTAAATTGTGGACACCTTCAAGCAAGGAGCAGGGACTTGATTTAATTGCCTTTTGATCGAGATATAAAACAATTCTTCTTAATGTGTTTGACACGTAAGTTGACGGCAATAGTCATCATTCTCACTGCCAGTCGATAGAACTTAAGAAAAAGGAGGAGGAGGAGGAGAAGGAGGAGGAGGAGGAGGATGAGAGGAGAGGAGGAGGGGGAGGAGAGGAGGAGGAGGAGGAGGAGGAGGAGAGGAGAGGAGGAGGAGGATGATGATGAGAGGAGGAGGAGGAGGAGGAGGAGGAGTAGAATGAGAGGAGGAGGATGAGGAGGAGGAGGAGGAGATATCGCTATCGAAAGCCCCGTTCACGAACCGTTATCTACGGCTGCCCCAGACCTTGCATAACCAATTTGAAACCGTGACGGGGCAGAAGGCATGTAAGGAGGATAAGTCTTTAGTCTAAGGGTAAACGGAAAGATTGGCACATTGTGGTACCTGACTTATTCAGGACAGAGCGCGTGTGTGTGTGTGTGTGTGTGTGTGTGTGTGTGTGTGTGTGTGTGTGTGTGTGTGTGTGTGTGTGTGTGTGTG
>JBCIKM010096908.1:0-14511 GCA_039654465.1 Melibe viridis | reverse complement strand
TGATATGTGTTTTGAGAGATGGTATTTATTTTTTAGTGTAAATCATCTCTCTACTGTTTGTGGTTTGATCTGTTCCCCCTTTTAACTAATCTATCATCTTACTTTCCTCTGGGCTCCTCTTTGACCCTCGTGTGTTGTGGGGCCCTAAAACCTCCAATAAACAAACAAACAAACAATGAATTAGAATAACTTTAAATCAGGAACAGGGAACTTAAAAATTCTTTTTGCAAGGTATCAGGAATTTATTGTCATTTTGTTATGCATTAATTACAATATTTTACTAAAGACAGTTTCGATAGTGTGACACTATAGTTGGACTGTGTTGTCTTTGGATCATGATGAACAAATGAACAAAAAAAAATGTCCTTAATTGACACGAATAGGCTTATGACAAAAAACTTTTGCCATTTGAATTTGCATAAATATGACACTAATGACAAAGGTAGCTTAAATAAAGCGAAGTGTCGTATGCTTACGTTGCTCTCTCTTGTAAGCTCTCTGATCAAAAGTCATTGATCTTAAGTCATGACTAAATTGCAACTGACTTTTTCAGCGTTATCAGCCATCTTGTTTCTTAGGTATCACGCGTTTATTAAGATGATGCGTCATTTGTTTTTGGGATGTTTAAAAGGTGACGTAATAGCAAACAAGAAGAAGTGTGTCCGTCAAACTGGTATGACACAAAAATGCCAAGAAATACCTGAGCCTTGTCAGAAAACCAGAGCTTTCTGCCTTTCCTAGTTTTTTAGTTATTTTCAATTATAAATCAGATAATAATAAAAAAAACAATCTGTATATCATATTTTTTATCAGTCTCTTTTGTGTGGGTTTTTTTCCATCTGTCTATGCTCAATGATAGATTGGCAACAATTTTTTTCAAAGCAGAATCACTTATACCTTAAGATAAATGACAAGAAAGTTGTGTCAGTCAATTCATTGCTACCCTTTACTTTTATTTCAGAGTGGCAGTATTCAATTACCCTCTGAGTGTGGTATTTCAAAGGGTTGTGTATCAAAATCTGGCTCTTACATTGCTTGGGAAGAGGATGGAGACAACGTCATCTACGAAGTTTCAACTTTAGCCAGAGGAACACAACTGTATGCTGCAATTGGATTTTCCTCTGATAATGAGATGGTTTGTACATCATATGAAATTTGTTCATTCATTTAGCAAAGATATTTTTTCTTGACCTTTGATTTAGGTAAAACTTTTTCTGATGTCTGTGTTAAAAGAAGTCTGAATTTTTTTTTTTCTTCATGAATTCTGTATTTAGTTTAAAAAAAAATTTTCAACGCCACTGACAGGATTCATTGTATTTTTAATAGATAACATTTTTCCAGATGTAAATGTCCAAAAATGGCTTTAATTAATCCTGTTTTTGACAAGTAATGACTAGAATAAAACTGACAGGTGATGTAAAAAAAAATTTGGATAGGACACAGACAGAAACACTTTGATTTAAATGCTTGTATCATATTTATATTATTGTTATTAATCATTTTAAAACACAACTCATGGAGAATTGAAACAATCCAATCATCACCTTTAAACCTACAGTACACACCAGGGATAAGTTTTTTTGTGCAATCTGTCTGACTCTTCTCCTGTTTCTTGTAGATTATCTCATGGGTTGCATTTTAAAATGAACATTAAAACATGAAAATTAAAGACTGCTTTAAAGGATAAAATTTGGAAAGAGGCATTTGTTCATTGTTTCTCTCTTCTGCGTCATGTTGGAAAGAAGGAAGGTTGTTTAAAAATGTATGTTTAATGAATGACATCATCAATTACCTTCACTTTTAGGCCAAGGCTTGTTTCACTTTTACAGCTAGCTCATAGCTGGGGTGAAAAGTTAAAGCTCACTGTGCTTTGTTCATGAATCAACCAATAAAGACATTTAATCAACTGTTATCCCTGATGGGCACTAATCTTATTTTTTGTCTTTTGGGTAGAACTGTGTTCTGACTTTCCTTGCGCTCCCTCCAGGGCTTTCTTTCTCATAAATGCAATTCTCACGTGTGTTCTGTTAGATAGTCTAAAATGGATTTTAAAAATGCCATCAATGTTTACACTTTGAAACTGGAAAGAGTCATACTATACTTGCGGACAAAAATAATGCACCACTTGTCAGAGGACTATGATTTTTTATATGTTGTCCAATGTCATCATGCTATATATCAATGAAAAGAGTCATTCAAAACCTATCAGACTATATATGACTTGTAACTGTTTGAGAAATATATAGTCTCAAATTAATTGAAAACTACAGTTTTCTCAAAAACCACAATTACACAAATTTGCTCTCAAATTTCAGAACGGTATTGATCAGTGTGTTTGTGTCAATATCTGGTGTGATGCCTGTATGACTTGATACAGGCATGAATATGTCGCCAAGTGTTCCGAATAAGCTTGCAAATGTTTCTTTGAGGTTTAGCCTTGCACTCTTCCACCAAGGCCCTTCCTGGACCATGCAGGTTGACCTGTCATCATCTTCATGGCTAGCTTTTCCATTTGAACCTTTCCCTGGTACATCATAGTGCACTACCTGTAACATTCACCTTTGACAATAATACTGATAAAGATGCCTTGTGTAACCAAAGTTAAACACAATCTGCAATGGATGCATACAGGCTTTTCTTTTGCTCACAGCTTGATTTCTTTCAGCTGTTGTCTAACGGCCTATGATAGAAATTGGTAGCTGTGGACAGATTTCTTTGATTTCAGTATTATAAAAATGTAACTAAACATTTGATCTCACAATTTACACAGTTGCAAAAGCAATTAATGAACAACTTTGCAATTTTTCTACTGCGATTAAAGCAAACAAAGCAAATGAATACAGACTGTCAAATGCATCTTTTCAAGTTTTTGTACGCAACTTTGTCCAAATTTTGCAATTGACGATTTTGACCTGTTTTGTTTGAAGCCTTGAAGTTGTTTAAGGGAAAACCGTATTGATTGTTATATCCAACAATGCAGAAATTAATTCTCCTCAAATATATCAACTTTTGATGTTGAGATTTTCTGTATGTCTCTTTTTATTATGCAATTTTCCTTTTATTTTAAACTTCAAGAGACAATTCTTTGTTTTCAAAAATGGCAATGAAACTGAAAGAATCACACATTCATGATTCAAAACCAGCTTAGTCAAATTTTTCATCCACATTATGCAATAAATGGTACAGTGTAGTGGAATCTGCATCCATAAATAAAGATGAAGACAAAGTTATAAAATAAAGACTTTATCCTTTTGTTGACAGATCAAGATAGTGTTTGATTCATATTTGGAAAAGTTTTTAGTTAATGAGGAGTGTGAATTACTCTTTAGCATATCCATGTATCCATGTCATTTCTTTTTAGGGAGATGACACCGTGATGGGATGTGCACGGCGTTCAGATAATACAATCATAAAATTCACAGGAGAAAACACAGGCAAAAGAGCTCCCACATTGTATGATGATGATGTGAGTATGACTCTTACTTTCACTGAAACCACACTTTTCTTGAAGTTGAAGAAGTTGAAGGGTCCTTTTCAATGTTAAGAATTATTTTTTTTAGCAATCTTCTTATTCTCCATCCATTTAACTGATTGGCTCAGCTGTGCTGAGTATAATTATGAGTGTAAGGAATTAATTTGGTGTTTCACCTGCACAGCAGCCTTTTCGCCTACTCTTTTTGAGATCCAACTCCCAAGGGTTCTTTTACGTGGACAGCATGTACACATGATCTCTGAGTTTATCGCCCATGTCCAAAAAGACTTGGTGCTTGATCATACCTACTTAGGATTAGGGAGTGGCTTCTGACCAGAAAAACAAACCTACATGTTATTTTGTTATTAATGTGAGCAAGTGGCCTTCAGGATGAGAGGCAAACACGACGCCTATACCTTGACAGGGAGTAACAACCCAACCCAGAAATTTTGCGATGCACAGGACTCCAACCCATGACCTTTTCTTGAAAGGCTAGTGCCATACTGCTCAGCCATTGAGCCCCTTAGATGCCCTTTTGCTGATATCAATGGAGAAAAATAAAAATTTTATATAATATAACTGTTTTTTCATTTCATCATATCTTTATACATAATTTTTATACAGAAATGTTCATAATGATAGACCATGTTAAGGCCCAATACTAACAACCCCTGTAAAACAGATTTTGTATTGTATTTGATATGTATCCATTTTCTGTTGAAAACTTGGTTTTGAAAAGAAAAATTGTGTATTTCATCGCTTCCAGGAGGTTGATTTGATCCGAAAACAGTTTAGTGATGACGTATTCACTTGCACATTTGAAAGGCCTAAGGTTGCATCAGCTAATGGTAAACGTGTTGCTGTAACAGATAAAAAGTACATCTTGTTTGCAACAGGACCAGCTAACATAGGTAAGTTATTTTTTGGGGGCTTATACTGGGACCTGGGGTCTCTAATAAATATGCACTCTGTTCACACAAGAGGTGCAAGCCCTTCATTGGTGGATGTCATACATGGTCCTTCCTCTGGAACTATGGGCGATATCTTCTATGTCCTTTCTTGTTTTGTCTTCTATGTCTATCCTCCTCCTTCCATTGTTCTTCTGAGCCACAGAATAAGACCCACCGCAGGAAAAAGCAAGTCTCCTTCCTTAGAGTACAGGCACCTTGTTTGTTATGAGGCGCAACCCATGGGAGGGGAGGATGAGATCATGGTGGTTAAGGAGAAGCTTTGCCTCCAACACACCACTTTGACTCTGACTTGCCTCCGAGATGGATGGGTACTCAAGATACAATCTTCTTAATTGGCTCCCTTGGTTCAGAAAAATGGGTTTATGGTCGGTCAATCTTTGAAGTAAAGATAGACAGATAGTAGTTGTAAAGCGCTTAACCCGGTTGGTGATTATGCCATTGTTAGAACACCTTGCAAAGTTGCAAGTAAGCAAATATACTGTGCGAAGTACTGGTAGACTAAGAGAGGGAGTCCCTCCCCCAGCAATAACTGCATCTTTGGGCATGGGGACTAGTCTCCCAAGGTTGTTCTGCACCTACATAACACCGAATTTTGGACAGGCCTCACTTTCAGAGAATAGCCTCAGGGAATGCCTTACCTCAGATACACCTAGATATCCAGCATAGGAGGCTGTACTTTTTGGGCAGGCACAATACAATTAGGGCTGATTTCATACTGTTATTCTATAAGTGAAAATGATATGCAAATCTCCCCCCAAACCTCTAAATCCACCTGTCTTCCCTCCCTGGTCTCTTTCAAAGCCCAAGAAGAAAGTAGAAGAGAAGGCAATCCACTCACTGTGGCACATTTGCCCTGACAAAGGCAGGGGTCATTCCTCATAGAAAATTTACCACTGGAGCAGCAGTAGTTGCTGGAGAAGGTACCTGTCTACCAAAGTCAGCAGTTTCCTCATGCAGTAAAAGCCTACAGGTCCAGAGAAGAAGAAGGCACCAGCCTTGCACCTCGTGGTCAGGCTGTCACGTAAACCTAACTAACCAGTTTGTTAAACTGCTTGTGGAAGGTCTGACATGCCCCTTCAAAATACCCTTCAAATCTCATTCCCCCAAGGCCACAAACTGCAAGATCTGTCATTGGAAATGTCTAAGATTAAGATGGTTACCAGATTTTTTTGCTGCACACAATTTGGTGAGGATAAAACTTGACCAATTTGTGTGGAATCCCTGAGTAGGCTTTGCAAAGGTTTCTCAAAATTTCCTTTTGCAAATTTTACTGAATTAGACAATGAGGAAGAGGTATTAAACAGTTCTCTTGATGGCCCAAAGGAACTTAATCTGTTCATGATGGGTCTTACACACACATTGACAATATTAGTCAGTCAATATATCTGAAGAAAAAGAAAAAGAAGAAGTTTATAGCAAAGATGCAAGCAACAATATACCCCAAAGAATTCATTTGTGTAAAAAGAGGTGTCCAGCCTCACGAATGATTACTATATTTTTTTAATGCTTGTCATTCAATAACCATTTTAACATATTTTTTTATAAAAAGTACTCCATTTCTTGTGGTTGGATTCAAATATATGTTAGCTTTGTGCATTGCTTTCACTTTTCTTTACATTCTTTTGTTAAACTCTCTAATGTGGTTGTTTTTGTCCACATGACCAAACCATTGCAGTTTTTCTTTTCAAAGAAACGATTTAATTCATTGGCTTTAGTAATCATTTATAGGAGGTATTCCACTCATGAGAAAAACAAACTTACTGTCATAGCCCTCAAAGGGCTCTGTTCGACAAACTGAACTTGAGGAATATTGAAAATATTGTTGTTTATTTAATAGATATTCAAGAATGACAACCTATGATAGTATTTAAGTGTCCATTTACATATATTGTTTCAAACATCTATAATAATACTCAATACCTCTGAGTCAGTCTTGATAATCGAGGAGAAAAATTCACAACAGAGTTCATCGTTATCCATGTCTCAAATCTTTTTTCTTTTTCTTTTTTTTTAAATTTAGAATGTTTTCTATATCTCCATTTTTCTCTTGACATTATATCTCTTGTTCAAGTTGAACTTTTTTTAGTTATTGATTTTTGATTTTCAGGTAATGATGGAGTCCCCAGTTTAACATTCCATTGGGAGTTCTATCCATCATCGGGAGCATACTCTAGCAGCGATACCCCTAACGCTGGGGCAGGGGAAGATGATAAAATTTTTGTCAAAGTTCATGGTAAGGATCAAAGATGAAACGTTACATTTTGCTATGAAAACATCATACCAAGTCACAAAGATTTATCCTAGTTTTATCATTTCCAATGTTTGCAGGCAAATTGGTAAGTTTCAACAGGTTAAAGTATTCTGTTTTGCTTAAATATTGCATTTAATTAAATTTCAATTGCTATAAAGTTTTACTCTGGGAGATGTGAATAAGATTATAGTATAGACTAATTGAAAACCCCATGGAAACTGTTACTGTAGCTTTGGTGACCTCCCTAACCACTGTATTAAAGCCAGTGAAATTTTAGACAACAAAAAAATGGTACCTAGATGTGAAAAAAAAAGTGTTTGCAAAAATCAAGAATGTTTTACTTTTTCTTAAAGCATGGTCTAGATGTTATTGGTGACCCTTAATTTTTTTTTAGTATTGTTTTTTTATTCATTTATTTATTTGTTTTGTTTTTGTTTTGTTTTTTGCGGGGGAGGGTTTGGCTATCTGATCACAATTCTTCTCTCCTTTTTACAGGAAGTCTTATGGTTTTCGCCTGGATATTTTTAGCAAGTATTGGTCTTGTAGTTGCAAGATACTACAAACCTGTCTGGACAAAAGATATGTGTTCACAAAAAGTATGGTTTCAGGTAGGAAGTAAATTAATTTAATTTTTTAGCACTGTAGTCATTATAGTTTTTGTTTGTTTGTTTTTTTTCACCCATTATGTCTCTATTAAACTCAATATTGGACCAGTTTCTTTCTATTTGTGCTAATTAGGAAAGATTTTATTCATAATATCATTATTCAAGACAAGTTTTGAATTCATAATAATTATGTATGAGCCAGAAACAAATAACAAGTTACAGAGTTTAAGAGAAATTCAGAGCTATAGACCTATTCTTGTCTCACAGGGGATGGCTGATATGATGTTGTTTAATATTTCTTAAATTGAAGTATGTGTCTGTGAAATCTATTTTATCACCAGATCCACAGAATGTGCATGGTTTTAGTGTTTTGTGCCACAGTTGTTGGTTTTATTCTAATCTTCATAGAGGTTGAAGGCTGGAGTGAGGTATGTACTGTATTTATTTTTGTCTCGTTGAATTGTCAAGTGTAGTACTTTGAGAAAACTGAGCAGTGAATTTATTCATAAATGGGATTTCATAGGGTGTAGCGCTGTACTGGTTCACAGTTTAATGTTTGCCAAATATCCTTCAATGATTCAATTCTACAGAGACACAAAAAGAGATGCTTAGAGGAATTTTCAAAGTAATGTAAGTAAGCAAGGTATCTGCAAAAGATTCCTAGGAAGGGCAACTGATGATAAATCTTTTTAGTTGAGGAGCTTCTGACAAATTTTGATCATTGATCATTTGATTCAAGAGGTAAAGAACAGAGCTAGACAATGTTTCTTAATATTTTTAGTGTGGTTTTTTTTTTGGTTTTTGGGGGGGAGGGTTTGATGCAACTGTTTTTAGGCCTAAGTATGTTCCTCGTTATGATTTGAAGCAGGTATATATAGTTTTCGATATTTTGGACAGACCTTGACAGAAATTTGTATGATTTTCTTTTATTTTCTCTCAACAGTTAGTAGAAGAGCATGCTTACTTGGAGGTTCATCCAATCCTTGGTGTAGTTGTAACTGCTTTGACTGTCCTCAATGTAAGACATAACAAGTTTACTTTTGTTATGTAAACATGATTTTTTAATGAAAAATGTTTGGTTAGAAAAATGGTGTAAAGAATAACATCCTTTACAAAGATAAAACTCAAAGCTCAAATTTCGGAAGGTTGAGGGAAAAATATTCTTAGAATACTCTTTGGAAAATATCAAAGGTGATTGAAAATTAGTATTGATTTGGGGTTTTTTGTCTGTTATTTTGTTCGAATTTGTTTGTTTGGAGTTTTATTTGTTTTTTATTTTGTTTTTGTTTTTTTTTTGTGGCTTTTTCTGTGTTTTGTGGTTTTGCTTCTCTGTTTGATTGGGGGTTTTTTGTTTTTGTTTTTTGTTTTTTAGTTGTTGTTGTTGGGGGTTTTTTTTGTTGTTGTTTTGTTTGGGTTTTTTTTTTTAGGGGGGGGGGGAGCAGGTTTTGTTATTTTTGTTTTGTTTTGTTTGGGGGGGATGGAGTATTCAAGTAGGTTTGTAATCATGTTATTTTTTAGGATGGAACCTTCTTAACAAAACAGTCTGAAAACTAAAATAGTTTGAAAGCAGTATACCTGTATTCTCATTAAATTAAAAAACCATTCCCTCTTTTGTTTTCACTCAGCCAATAATGGCAATTTTTAGACCCCACCCTGGAACATCAAAGCGTCCTATCTTCAACTGGGCCCATTGGTTTGTTGGGACAGCTGCACATATATTAGGAGGTGAAAACATATTATTTTCTTGTTTTCATTTATATATCAATCATATATTGCTACCAGAGTTATTGCTCCAAGAATTTAGTATGTTGAGGATTTCTACCCATCCAGGCTGACTGCCCACCATTCCATTATTGAATCTTATTGTTAACCTCTACCATATATCAGCAAACTATGTGGAGGGTAATATACAAAGCAAAATAACTTACCATCTTTTTTTCATCAGTTATTATCTCCCAAACAATTGCTCACATTTTGGTGAATTTTTTATCGCTGTGAAAGAGGAATACAGATGTTAAACACAAGTTGTTAAGCCATACAGAAAATGTAGAAAGAAATATTCTTTATATTTGCATTATTGTAACTTCAAAAAGGGTACACATGTGACACACACTGATTAACACTTCAATTTTTTTAGCAGCCCATATCTTCCAAACTGTTTGCTTCATTTGTCACAATCATTTGTATAATTTTTTTAGTGCAGCTACATTTACTTTACATATCATAAAATAACAAGTTTATATCTTATAAGCAATTAATGTCTTAAAAAACTGAAGATGCAATCTAAAAGTAAAAATAATAATAAAGTCAAAGCTCTCAAGGAAATCTTAGAGTGGTACCATCAAGGTATAGAAAGTAAATTTAAAATTCTCAAAATATCATTTATTATAAGTAAATATTAACCTACAAAGTTCCTCATCAATGGTACTCTTAAAAGAGTTAATGGAAGTTTAATTTTTTGTATCAAAATTTAAACCATTCTAAAATGTCACAGTTCTTTGAATAAGAGTATTTTTTTCTAAATTTTTTAAAACCATCTATCAATAAAATTATTTTTAATTTATCTCCTCTTGTACATATGAAATGTCAGTTTCTTTTATCATGTGTTGTCCTGTCATAAGTTCCTTGTCTTTGATCTTTGGCTAATCAAAAGTTGTTTTCTGGGGGTTTTTTTTAACTTTGTAGATAGCTCGTTTAGTATATGATTTATATTCTTTTTTCCCTTGATAAATTAGCAATTATGCACTGGAAGTTATAGTTTCTAAAGAACTTGTTTATCAGCAAAAACATATTTTATTTAGCAGATATACGATTTGTTTACCTGACCATGAAGGAATAAAGGTAAAACTGAAATTTGGCACGGACCTTGCAGAAACCTTTCTTGATCGTTGCAATCAAATTTTCATTCAAGATTTTTTGACTGACTAAGGCTAGTATTTACTTAGCTATTCAACTGTCATCCACCCATGAGACACTGTGTGTTCCTGGATTTTCAACACATTCTCTTCTATTGTCGATGTCCACTGCTTGACCATTAGAGTTACAATCTTCAATGAATATGAACCCAATGTTGAGTTTTACGCGAGGTAATCACTGACAAATAAGACATGCGTAACTGTAAAAATGTCCTGTTGTTGCTAGCATTGTAAAAGCAAAAACTTCATTGCCGCCTTGTACTCAGTTTTCTCCATTTTAATTTTTAAAGTGAACTAAAATACATCCCATTCACTAAACATTGCTCTAATTTTAAAACTAGTGATTGAAATTGTGTCCAAAATGAGCATGTTTTCTGGTGAGATATTTTCTTTAAAGTTCTCTGCAAATTTCAGCTTTCTTTCATTATTCCTTCATGGTCAGGTATCAAATTTCTGGTATGCCCCTCTTATAACCAATACTTGCTTTAATGTGACTTGACATGTATTTTTGATAATTATCATTATATCAATTTTATGAACAGTGATAACCATCTTCTTTGGAGTTCAGCTAAGATCTGCTGAAGCCCCAGACTATATGATCTACATCCTGGCAGGCTATGTTGCTTGGCAGCTCCTTGTGGAGTTGGTGTTGGAAATAGCCCAATGTTGTGGGAGAGAGCAAGGTAAATGTTTTCCACAATTTCTTCAATCAAAGCTTTCATTTAAATAATAACAAAAAGAGATGAATAAATAATCATTAATCAACCAAGGTGCTAGATGGTGCACTCTCTTTCTTTTGGTTTCTCTCTTCCTCTACCTCTCTCCCTTTTTCTTCTGCTCAGAATATTTTATATCTCACTCTCTGTCCCTTCCTCCCTCTCTCTCTCTCTCTCTCTCTCTCCCTCTCTCTCTCTCTCTATCTCTCTCTCTCTCTCTCTCTCTCTCTCTCTATCTATCTATCTAGGCAAAGGATCGGTCCACCGTGCCTAATCTTGCATTGCATAATGAGAAATACAAGTGGTATTACTCGATCTTAACCCAAACAATAGATGCTGTTGCCTTGGTGGGATTTGCTCATTGATAAAGACTAATGAGCCAATTTACCACAGTGCAGACTAAATACATAACCAATACAAATACAGTCTTTTGCAGATACACACAAACAAATACATAAACACCCAATTACAAACTCACATGTTTTAATTCACAGCAAAGTGCACACCAGCAAATGGTATAGACTTTATCAAAATGCTCAAATTTTCAATTTGATATCTTCCCTACAAATGTTCATTTATTTATTCGTTTAATGATATATTTTTTATCTTAATCCACTATAATATATTACCTACTGCATGCAATTCTTTTATCAAGTTGATACATTTCTTATAGGATCTGATGACTTTAAAGATATCCTTGCATGAAAGGCCTCTTTATTTAGTCGACTTATTTATTAATGTATTGCATATTAATGTATGTATGTTTACCCTTTTTTTTTTTCCCTTTCTTTGTGGTTCAAAAGCCTTCAAAAACTTTAATGTTTGTATTCATATTGAAATATGTTAATACTGATATCGACAATCGATAAAGTTTTTGAATTCTAATTTGAATTTGAATGTTTCCACTCTAAACCACCCCTTAAATTGCTCATAGGTTGGCTTTACCTTGCCAAACTGCAATTAAGTTTTATGAGCTCTAACCCAATTTATTGCAATTCATAGGCCACATTTTCAAAATGAAAAAAAATAGCAAGCCTTCACTGATACAATCTAGTGAGTAGGCGTGAATTTGGAACAGACCATGCGTGAACAATTGCGTATGTTTATAATCAGATATTATATCCATGGTGAAAAATTGTATGGCTCACCAAAGTGCATGATTTTCTTGTTACCCAATCAGTATGCAATTTACAGGTGACTTCCCTAATTGTTTTTTTTTTTTGTTTGGTTTTTTTGTGTTTTTTTTGTTGTTGTTGTTTTGTTTTGTTTTGTTTTGTTTTTTTTTTTGGGGGGGGGGGCTTGTTCATTACCATGACTTTACTCCTCCATATCAGATGCCTTCATTTGTAAATTTTGAGGGAAAAAAAATATATATATTTAAACTTTATATAAGGGAATAGCCTTTTGCACAGTGACAACACCATAGCCAATGAGGTTTTACCAAAGCTTGGTTGGTTATTGCCAATTGAAAACAAACGATGTGGGTGTTTTTAGAGCCAAATCTATCAAGTAAAGTATGACACATGCTGATAACATTTTATGAATAACAAACCTGATCATGTATATTATTCAAAACTATTTTCAAACCATCAAGGTGAATAGGAAGCGTATTCACTTTGAATGCTCTGATAAGACTTAGTCTATTTACCCTATCATCCCCCTGCACCTGATGCTTGGTCATAATTGAATGCCTGCTGTCAATTACGTCACTGGTTCTCAAATAAACACATTGTGTGCTTGATAGAGATGATGCATTATATCAAATAACACAGAAAGATCACAATAAGATTACTTGATTTTTTTTTTTTCAATAAAGCCATGTTGGGGCCCGTGTTTTATGTGTGGTCATTCAATTTCAACTTATTCAATCACAAAATTATGATTCTTTCTACAGCTCGCCAAGAATTATACAACTTAGATGATTTGCCAAATCAAAAGATAGACAAAAAGACTGAGTCTGCAAAGGTGAGAGTGCATAACTTTTTACACATTTATTTTCAAAAGAATCTCTTGAAACTATTGAAACTACTGCTAGCTTTTGGAGTGTTTTTACAACTTATGCAACTCTTATTTAAATATTTTCAAATTAAAGCTTATCAGGTATCAGTCAGCAAGGTTGAGGTCATCATTTTTTTCCATATTATTATCTTCAAAATCTCATCAAGACCACTGAGCTGTGCCACTGACAAGCTGAATAGAAATAATAATCCAGACTTGATTTTGACAATATAAGACCAAGGATTAGACACTGAAATAGTTTTCCTTGCTTGAAGAGGGGTTGGGGACAAAGAGACAGTGCAAGTGAAGTTTAAGCAAGTTAAGGAAATGAAGGAAAAAAGGCAGAGTGAAAGGGATGAGAGTAAAGAGAAAAGATTCTCAAGGAATCAGGGAACAAATTTTTAGTTATGGGATGGATTGGTGACAATCAAAGGTTTTTAAAACCTGATTCAAATTTGCTCTTACATAATATAAACAGCATTAGATTCTAAGTTGAATGACAAAATTGGTCATCTAGAGAAAAGTTGCAAAAAGGTATAAAAGAATATTTGAAATTGGGCATTATATGTCTTGCAGGAAAGTTAGCAAATGAACCAGGGCAGAAAATTCAAACCCAATGTTTTGTAGATCAATGGAAAGACCTGAAAGCTTTACATAAACACTCACTGAAAATTTAAATTTATTCTTCAAGTTTTGTTTGTATTTTTAGAAATCAAAAGTTTCAGAAAATGAAATTTGGTGTTTGCCATTATTTTGGGAGGGTTTTATTTTTGTTGTTTTTCTTGTTTTGTTTTGTTTTTTTTAATCTACAGGTTACATTCACAGTTACTTAGGAAGATGATTAGAGAAATACAAACCATATATTCAAAACTGTTATAAAGAGTTTTAATTAGTTCTACTCAATAATAATAACATTTATGCAACAAGAAGGAAACGGAGACTGATGATAACTCTGCAGTATTTTTACTATCTTGTATCTTTTAGCTAGGTAACAAGTAAACCTTTTTATTGGACTGATATTTTGAGGATATCAGGTTTTATTGTTTGTGTTACTATCAGTAAATAGAGCTGGCGATGAAGGATTTTTATTCTTTTCTGACAATCAAATTCATTCCTTATTTGTTAAGATTCTTTTATTCACTGCTATGTTATACAGGGTGTTCTTGTTTTTTTTATTATGCACCAATATATGAATAGAATAACTAAAAATCACAGAAAGAGATATATATAAATATATTGTTTTGTTTTGTTATCCATATCCTTTCATACCGCCTAGCAGTGTCGGGACATAGCTCCAAGAAGCTGGGAAAACCTCTGGATCACAAGAAATGAAGACAGGCAGATAATTAGTCCACTGTGCCTAATCTTGCGTGGCACAATGAGTAATACATATGCGGTATTACTCGATCTGAAGCCAAACAACAGTTGCTGTTGCCTTGGTGGTATCTGCTCATTGAGAAAAATCAATTAGCCGATTTACCACAGAGTGATATATATATATATATATATATATATACAGTGAAGATTACTTACACATAGAATCCATAATCTAAGATTTCACGGCCTATTGCCGATCTTCAGAT
>JBCIKM010096797.1:0-14512 GCA_039654465.1 Melibe viridis | reverse complement strand
GGTGTATGCCCAGTTGAAAGGATTATAGCGGTGTGTTTTATCACTACTCAACCCATTTATGCTCAACTGCACATCGAACTAAACCATAAAAAAAGACCAACACAAATCCATCTCCACTCACTATGAAACCAATAGCTGATCTAGTTATGTTCTAGTTATGTTTAGCAACTTAGCTTACTGGGGAACCTTTTTAAAACTGGAACCCCAGTTGCTCGACTGGGGGCGCCATGGCCACGCTAAAAGAGGAAGTCACGAAGTCGGAGGTGGGGTTTCAGGCGGAGTGGGAATGACTTCACTCTCGAACCAAGAAAGATGGGTGAACATGTCCGTTCAAGGAGTTCTGATGTTGTGGAGTTTTTTTTTGTTGGTGGTTCTCTCTTGGTTGGATATCTTTCTCCTGATTTCTTTGATAAGCAAACAGGGCTTCTTTGATGAGGTCTTCTTTAAATGATTTTGGATTCTTGAAAATCCAGGGAAAATCTTGTCCAAATCCTTCATGAGTCTGTCATGGAGTTGTTTCGCTCTAGTTTTGATTTTTGTTTCAACTCCATGTTGTTTTCAGTGGGTTCACTGCATGACAAGTTTTTCTACAAGATGGAATTTGGAGCAACAACCTCCAGGAGTCACAGGGGAAAACTGGGAAAAAGTTAGTTTTTTCTAGTTTTTTCTAGTTTCCTCTAGCTTTTTCTAGTGTTTTTTTAGTTTTTTCTAGTTTTTCTTAGCATTTGCTAGTTTTCTCTAGCGAGTGGCTGCTGGCACATCCGTACCAAGTGAAACTAGATTAGGCTAGAAAAGTCAGTGATGGGTGAAGCCCTTCAAGGCAGAGGTTCCGTTCGTGAAATGTGAGGAACGACCTTCGGAAACATTAGGAAACCGGGGAATATCGTGGAAAAGGGGGAACATATCAGTGCATTTCAACGCAGGGTCGGTCAGTGGAAGTATTGTGTTTCCTCAATTGTTTTTCAGATTTCTTTAGCCTAATCTAGTTTTTACTTCGATTTTGTTAGCCTGAACTAGCCGCTATTTTTTTCCTGCATGATTTAGAGCGGACCTAATCAAAGCAACCCTGTAGGGGATTCAATGATGATTGGTGAGAGCTGCCAGCAGGATTAATTTGGGGTCATGTCCAAGGCTGTTTTGGATTGGTTTGGGCGCCCAAGAACTTTGGAGCCCGTCTAATGTGGCAAACACAATCACAAACCTCCAATTGTATGGTTGTGCCCATTTGATGCCAATCTATGTATGTATGATATTATATCATCATACAGCATATATATATATATATACATATATACATAAACATCAGTTTTTAGTCCCTCCGTGGTGTCTCAGATTCAAACTTTTCAAGCAATCCTTTAAACTAAGAGTCCCCAAACTTTTTCATATGCAGGCTTATCTTGCATTTCAGAGGTTTTTGTTTTGTTTCCTTTTTTTTTCACTTTATGAGCAGATTTGCCGTCATGAAGTATTATGTCGGCTTAAGCCTAAGAAAGCCGCTACCAAAGACCCTCATTGAACCTAACATTTGCTGTCTCTATCTTTTCAAAACCCTTCTTGTCTCTACACAGCTTAAAATCATGTGTGCTGTCGGTCAAAACCTCTTCAGAGCTTCTTCAAACTGTTTATTATAGACTTACAAAAACAAACAAAAATCAACATAACAAAGAGAAAAAAAATCCCACCAAATCCAAATACGAACAAACAAACTAAAAGCACCCCCCTCCCAAAAGAACCAAAAACAAAACAAAACACAAAAGCAAAAAGACAAGCACAAACAAAAAGCAAATAAAATCAAACAAGACCCCACAACAACAACAATAAGGAAGAACAAATTAATAAAGAACAACCCCCCAAAACAAAACAAAACAACAACAACAAAAACCCCAACAAAACTAAACAAACAAACAACAACAACACCCCCCCCCCAATCAATAACAGTAGCTAAGAAAAACCCAAACAAACAAAACCAAACCGAAACAAACGAAAGAATTACAAGTAACAAACAAACAATCAGAATGCTTCTGATAGGGATAGAAGCAGAAGCTGTTTTCCGCTTCTTTTACATGGGCTTTCTGTTACTGTTACGTAGCTGTACAAGAAGGAATCAGTGAGGGTAGGCATCCAGCCTCTTTGGCTTGAAAATTCTATAAGTCTATCCCTATATCCTGGAATTTATTCAGATTAAAAATACAAAAAAAAAACAACAAAAAAAGAAACAAACAAACAACAAAACAGAAACAACAACAACCCCCCCCCCCCCCAAAAAAAAAACCCAAAAAAAACCCACAAAAAAACAAATAATAAAATAAAAAAAATAATAAGAACAAAATTTCTACGTCGATGTATTATTTCCTCTAGAAAATTATTCCGTTACTTTTTAGAATATCTAACATATAAACAAACTGACATACTAACAGAGACTGTATAATATATTCTTGGATACTAATGAATAATATAAATAATAATAAAAAAAAATTAAGAAAAAAATGACACTCTATCTCCATGGAGAATTCTGCTGAATTACTCTTTGTGCGCACTACCCACTATTTGTTGACAGAATGGCTGTAAGTGACAGAGGTGTCGCCGTTTTGTGCATTTTGGCTTTTTCAGTCGGTGTCGCAGTTGGTTATAAATTAAAATCAAAGAGGATCAAATATCTTCAGTGGAAACGTGATCTTTTGAAGAGAAAGTTAAATGACACAGCCAACAAAATTAAAGTTGAAACTTGCGGGTAGATGTCAGATATTTTCAACGACGGTTCGAAATTTGTTTTCCACGAATCGTCGGCGAAGTAAAAATTCGAAATCATTTCCGGTTTGTTCCAAACTATCATTATCCTCCGTCATTGTCTTCAAAATGGCTGGCCCAACTATTGACAACGTAAGAGAAAAGGCTCTTGGAGACTATCGTAAAAAGCTTTTGGAGCATAAAGAATTGGAAGCGAGACTTAAAGAAAGTAAGATATTCATTGTAATATTTTTTTTTTCATGTCTATGCCTTTTATTTGTGGTTCAAGTGCCGTGCAACTTAGGACTTTTCTGTCTTCATTCTGCCTTTATCATATGTTCCTCATAAATTATTCAGACAAAAAAACCCCAAAAAAACCCAACAAAACACAAACAAACAAATAACGAAAGAACAAATTATCTTTCGATGGGATATTGCTCATAATCTCCTTTGGAGGAGTTCTCTTTGGGCCCACAACTTCTGTTATTTGGACAGTTTTGTGAAAGAAGAATTGATCTGAAGCTACCAATCTTGACTGAGTTTATTATCATCTGGGGTGAGAACATCCCATGGCTTGTTATTCTTACCCAGTGTTGGAGCTAGAAAAAATGGGTGGGAGTTAGTAAAAATCAATGAACTCTTCATGATGAACTTTGATAATATTCAATGATGGTGGGCGCGGTTATTTGTACAAACCTATGGTTTATCTGTCACTAGCAAATGGTCTGGCTCAACAAACACGATAAGGAATGCAAAGCTTTTTTTTCTGAAAAGATAAGATTACAGGATGCATTTGGAAATCAGATATGGTAGGATAAGAGGAGAAAAAAAAAACTTAGCACCTGCAGGAAATAGAACCCATATCACTATGCTTGCAATGCCAACATATGCTTTGGCTATAGAGGCATTGTTGACTTGTGAGCAATACAGTGCGTTAATTTTTCTGTTGTAACTTTCCTTCTATGGTTGAATTGACTAAGATAGGAGCCAATGTCGTATCGCTTTTGAGTAAAAATTCGGCAGGATCAATTTTGTTTTGCAGTTACACAGAAACACAGACAGTATGAATTGAGAAGTTACTCTAGTATCTGGGCGCAGAGCCAAGAAGGGAAACTATAGAGGCTTGGCATATAATTGTTTGAATAACCAGGACCAGTTATTATTCGTACAATAAAATAAATTGAACTAATAATACAGTCAACCAGTTCATACACAAAGTACACAAGCACTGTTTTTTTTTTTTTTCTTCTCAAATTTTATTATGATGAATAGGATAGGAGTTAGTCCCAGTGTGAAACCTCAGGTGCTTTGCTGAAGTGCACTGTCACTAGACTACGCACAAAAGCATTATTTGACAACAATTAAAATAAAGTGATGCTATACTTGTCATTGTTTTGTAACACACAGTGGTTAACGTCATAGTCATGTTATTTCTTTTGTAAAACATCAAAATGGACTCTAACAAGTGTTATTTTCAGGTGTAAACAAGCTCACGCATTAAAAAAAATGTAGGCCTTAAAAAAATTCAGACTCCTTAAATTATCTTTCAACCTAAAATGATGCTAAAACTCTTGTGTAAAAGAAAGATTTTCCTTTTTGAATGGCCACCCCAATAATCCCTATGTTTTAAATATTTAGTCTGGGAAATTTTCGTTTTAGAAATGTGATTTTAACCAGTAGCAAACTAAGAAAAAGGGAAATATACAGTGAAATAGCTTTGATTTTATCAGATGTATTCGACAGCAAAATTTGTAATACTTAAGTATCAAGTTGGCTTTGTCCAGTTGAATTGAACACCGATGAGCCTAAATAGTTCATTGTTCTGATGAAAGTAAAACTTTGCAAGTTTCAGTTTTTGTTCTTGATTAAGAAGTGGATGGGTCCGGCCTTTACTTTCAGTGAAACAACCAGACTCATGATTAAGTTTACTTGGTCTTGTGCCAAGATCCTTGAATGTTGATATTGAAGTATTGATGCAATAAAATCCTTTGTCTGAATTGTAAACCAATGAATTGTCCTGAAATGTCGATTCCAGATGTAGAAACTGTTCACACTCCATTAGAACTGCTAAAGGATTGTTTTGCAATACCTCTCCATCCAGTATCAATACATTTTTTCTTGGGAACAATTCCAATACATTTTTAATGTACTCACTATATTGTCCAAACTGGTGTAATTTAGAATCATCTTCCAACTTTTCATGCATCCATTCTGCAAAAGACTTGTTGAATTCTATCATTTTTCGTTGACTGAGATCTCTCTCTCTTGCATATAGAGATTGCACTCTTGTCACAGGGTCTCTCACAAGAATCATCAGTTTCATATCATTATCAAATCTAAAGATTCTTTTCAGTGCAGATTTGCTTAAGATGTATGATGGTGTTTTTTCAATTGTCACTTGATCAGCTCGAGATTCTGGCATTTGGTTCATATACCACTGGTATCCCTTATCATAGTTTGTGTTAAAATAACTAACCTCATTTTCAACCGCCACTATTTGAGGATGCAGTGACAAAAAAGTTCTCAGTGCGTGTGTTCCACATTTAGAGAACCCAATGATGAGGCATTTTGGAAAGTGTTTGATATGATCAATATCCTTGTGAATGAGTCTCAATATATTGGTTATTGTGTCGTTTTCCAAGCTGTTTGCTTCTTTCTCATCATGTCTGAAAAACACTCTCCAATCCCATAACATTGAAAACATAACAACAGCTGTCACTGAAATCATGATTGTGTTGATTTTTTTCAGAGACATTGTTACAAAATTTAAGATAATGTTTTCTGACTATTTCCTCTTTTCTGTCAATTTTTTGTTAAGCTATGTAATAACAATGATAAAGAGTAGCATTTTGTTAACAGTGGTTGAATGTTGAGTGAAGTTGGAGGATTGGTTCAGTTTCAGGTACTGATCAAACACTACAACCTGGTTTGAATGTGAGAGGTGAAGGTGTGAAGACATTAAACTGCCTGTAGGCTTTGAAGTAGGGTAGGGACAATCTATGGGTCTATGTCACTTATTTGTTTGATGTATTCAAAGGAACATCCTATTCTGCCTTTTTGTGGGATAAGACAAGAAAAAAATTACTATCAATTCATTTGTATTTTAGTTTTGTTTTGTGAAGCCCAAAGGTTTAGTTAATTGTTTATGTATTTTATATGATTTGTATTGAAATGTGCATCTTCTTTTTTTTTTTCCTTTTTCTTTTTTGAATTCTAGTGCGTGAAAATCTGAAGGAGCTGACTAAACAGTATGACAAATCTGAAAATGATCTGAAGGCATTGCAAAGTGTTGGACAGGTATTTTATGTCAATCCTTTTTCGTTTATTCAAATCAGTACTGAGTATTCCCTTAGTCTTGTTATTCCATAAACTTTGATTGCCTTGTCTTTTTCTTTCTCACATGGGATGAAATAGCAATTCTGGATATTTTATTGACTTGAATTTCTTTTTGTCTTCAATTTTCAACAGATTGTGGGAGAAGTGTTGAAACAGCTCACAGAGGATAAATGTAAGATTTGCTTTTGTATGAAGTTTATTCATTAAAACTATAAAAACAATACTGATTATGATTCATTTTGTAGATAAGGAAATAATGTAGATCAATTTTTATAATTGTACATTTGACTTTGAACCAAAAGTGCCAGCTTAGCATTCAAGTAATTGGCTGTAAGTTTTCTGAGATGATAGTTGTATCCGTCACACCACACCCTAAGATAAAAATGTTCATATAATAGTGTTGAAAATCATAGTGTCCTTTGCTGTTCAGTCACCAAGTTACTGGGACATTTATTCATAATCCTTTGAGTTAGACTGTATATGCATTTAAAACTGTTGATTTTTCTCGTCGCTACACAGTCATTGTGAAAGCAACCAACGGGCCCAGGTACGTGGTGGGCTGCCGTCGGCAGCTGGACAAATCCAAGCTCAAGTCTGGCACTAGAGTGGCTCTGGATATGACTACCCTCACCATCATGAGGTGAGTGCTCGTTTTGCAAGGTTTGAGCCAGCAGTGGCACTTTTTACTGAAGGTGCTCTTATCTTGGTGCAGCCAATAGTCTCTCTTCTTAAGGTTTTGTGTGAGTTACTATTTACCTTGTTTACCTTGTTTAGGTTGACTGAAAGGATACTCATGTTCATATCAAGTTTTCTTATGGCATTGATTAAGAATGATCTGGATTTTCATTCCTGGGCATTGAATTAATGGGATATTTTCTTTGTTAACATAATATTGGTTTTACCTGTTGAACAAAGCTCTGTATATTCTGTACATTTTTGTGTGTTCCTGTATGCTTGTTTGGTTACCCTTTATTGTTTTACAAGCCTTTTTCTTGTAAATTAAGTAGCTTAATGAAATAACTGTATTAGATGATTGCAATCTCCTCTTAATTTCTATTTGTTTTTGTTTTTTGTTACATATAATTGACCATTGCTTATGCAACTGAAGGCTATTTATCATCACCTTCTGTAGGTATCTGCCGAGGGAGGTTGATCCCCTGGTGTACAACATGTCTGTAGAGGATCCTGGTGATGTGTCATTCAACCAGATTGGAGGTCTTGGAGAACAAATTAGAGAGCTCAGAGAGGTAATACTTCAGGGGGAGGTTATTAACTGTAAGTAAGTATTTATTACTCTGGTGAACAACATCGACCAAAATAAAATCAGTAAGGAAGTCATGGTAAATGATTAAAGTCACTAAGTTTTGAAAAAGGCCCAAAGGTGTGTAAGTAACAGGTTGTAATTGCTTGTATCTCCACAGGTGATAGAGTTGCCTTTGCTGAATCCTGAGCTGTTTCAACGTGTGGGCATCACTCCCCCTAAGGGCTGCCTGCTCTATGGACCCCCGGGGACCGGCAAGACCTTACTGGCCAGGGCTGTGGCCAGCCAGCTGGACTGCAATTTTTTGAAGGTATGAAATACTTAAAGACTTGATCATAATTTATAAGAACAAAAAGGTTCAAAATCAAAGTCTTCATTATATGTTCTTTTCTTGACAGGAAATTAACAAGAGATACTACTAATAAATATTCTTTTAATTTACTGTTAAGAAGGACAAAGATTGACAGTAAGAGATAAGCAGAGAGGGGAAGAGGACCATATGAGTGGAGAAATCAATTGCTGGTTGGTTAGATCAAACAATTCCACTGTGTCACTTAAAAGAAAGCAATAATTGAGCAGACAAGATTTAGATGGGCACAGATGGGACCAGGGAGAGAGGTGATAACTTACAGCCAATTTTAATGGGGGGTCACTGTGCCTTCTGGGATATGAGGACAGCAGCTGTTCAAGGTTTATCGGCCATGCAGAGGGTTTGAGAGTGATTGTGCTGTTTCATAGTAACCACCGACTCTGTGCTCATTTATTTTCATCGTTGTCTAATTCTGCTTGCTGCAGCAGTGACAGCTCTTTATAAAAAGATGGCACTCTAGGAAAGGAAAGTACTGTGAAGCTGCTGGATGGGCTTGTAGTTATCGGTTATGCAATGTTTCGAAGAGATGGCATATAATGTAGAAGCTTAATAAAGAAACCTTTTGATGCACGTAGATGTTAATGATGTCTGGTGTTTTTTGGGGTTTCTTTTTATCAAATATTTATTCCCTAAAAAAATTTAACCTCATAAAGTGATGCCATTGTCATAATGTTTGTTCTTTTGCTGTACAGGATAGAATACTCAAAGTGAATATCAATGTATAGGTTGGTATGTTTCTGTTTATGTATGTACGTACAAGAGTGCTTCCGTGTTTGTTTGTTTGTGTGTAAGAGTGTGTGTGTGTGTTTGCATGGTTGAATTATTATGTATGTACCTATGTATATATCTGTCTTTATTGTCTGAGTGTCTCTGCGTTCTTGTGGTCAAAAAATATTTATTATCCCTATGTATGTAGGTATTATAATACAAAATGTAGTTGTATTATTTTAACCTTTCCTCATAAGGTATTGTTTGAATATTGCAGTGCATTCTTGTGCATATAAATTCCAATTGATGGATTTATAAAGATTATCTTATCATCTTACATTACCTGTGCCAATTTCAGGTTGTGTCCAGTGCCATTGTTGACAAGTACATTGGAGAAAGTGCACGGCTTATTCGAGAGATGTTTGCTTTTGCAAGAGATCATGAGCCGTGCATCATTTTCATGGATGAGATTGATGCCATTGGTTTGTTCTGGTTTTTCTTTCCTTTGATATTTGAAAAAAAAAAAAAAAAAATTACAGATGATATCTGCTGAAGGTTGTTTTTTTCTCCTTTTTTTATATTTTTGAGCACACATTTTCTGAAATTCTGATCATGTCAGGTAATTTGCATGTCAGAAGATTTTATACATCTTTCATATTCGATATAGAGGGGCTTTGAAACACTAAGAATAGCAAATAGTGTTAAATTTTCATTGTCTGTGCAGGTGGAAGACGATTCTCAGAGGGAACATCCGCTGACAGAGAGATTCAAAGAACATTGATGGAGGTAGGAATAGAATTTTTCCATAAGAGTCTACGAGGATGGTTTTGATGGTGTTTCTTTTTTTTTTTTGTGTGTGTTTGTGTGTTTCTTTTTTGACAGTTCAAACTTGTAAATTTTGTTGGAAAAGAGAAAAATTAATCCCTTAATGCCAAAAAGGAATCATTTTCTTCACTAGCTCTGAAGGGAATGAGATCAACCTTTTTTGTTTTTTTGTTTGGTTTATGTTTATATGTGTGTTGGGGGAAAGGGGGGGGGGATATGTGTATCAATAACTCAGCGTAAGATTGACAGACAGGGTTGCAAATTTTCCGCAAAATTACAGAATTCTGTAAATGTGTAATCGTCCGTCAACTCCTGTTTGACTGGTGACAGAGCACTTAACTGATCGAAGACTCGATTCTCCGCAATTGGGGCACGGAAGATGCATAGGCAAATTTTTAATTGAACGGAATATCTGAGTAGCTGGTGTTTGTTTACTATGGTTGCAACGGCATGGCTGCCGATCATTCTGAATAATTCCGTGTACAGCAGTCCGATTTTTCTACGGAAAACCCAATTTTTCAATTTTATGTCATCTTCCATTGTTTTAAACCCGGGAATTGTAACTTGGTTGTCACAGGAGCTATGTTGTTGAATTTTTGGAAAAAAGATGCAAATACGGTAAAATAGCATGTTCCGCATCTGTTGCTGTTGGCTGTCAGATAAAATAATATGGTACAGTGTCATGAGCATGGTGTGGATGGTAGACGTGATAAACATTACAGATATTATGCTCATCTTTGTCTTTTACCTTCATAATTGATTTTTCTCCTCCTCGCCTCTCCAGTTGCTGAATCAGATGGATGGCTTTGATGCCCTGGGCCAAGTGAAGATGATCATGGCCACCAACCGTCCGGACACACTGGACCCTGCCTTACTTCGACCCGGTCGCTTAGACAGGAAAATTGGTGAGCATTCTTTCTTGTAGTTGATGCATTGATGGTTAAGACTCGATTAGAAAATTATTATTGTTTTTATCCCTTCAGTTAATCAGTGTTACTTCCAATTGAAGAGGGAGGGGGGGGGGGAGAGAGAGAGAGAGGAATATATGTATTTAAATAGTAGAAAATAAAGGCTTAATGGCTTATTTGATAAGCAAGATTGTTTTTTTTTATGCAAATTAAAACTAAGCTTTTAAAATTAAATGAGCTGAGAGACTGAACTCTTCTGGATACATTCTCCTCTGTAGGGTTTCTTTCTTCAGATTAGCTATAAACAATCTATTCTTTTTTTTTGTTTGTTTTTTGTTGTTGTTTTTATTATCAGTTTTTAAAATTTTACACTATGCATTTCAGAAATTTCCCTTCCCAATGAGCAAGCCAGATTGGAAATCTTAAAAATCCATGCAAACCCAATTGCCAAGCATGGAGAGATAGGTAAATTGTGCTTTTAATGTGGTTTACACAGTCAGCTGCTCATGTTTTCAGTCTTAATAAGGTGAGGTAAGATTAGTTAAGCTTTATTGTTCCAAAAAAAGAGAATTTGATTTCACATATGTTGTTTCAGTACACGATGTCGATTGCAAATATTGGAAGTAAATTAGATATTGAATACAATAAACTTGGCAAAAGTCACGTGAAAAGGTATGTTCATAATAAGTAATATTCACTACACACAAATAGCAGAATCCAACAACGAATTCACGAATCTATGTATCTCCATCCATGATTCAGGTAAAAGTTAAGTCTATCCTTTATTTTAATTGTCATTTTAATTTTTAGAAAGTCTTTGTATAGGGGGGACAAATTGACAAATGGGGTAATTGTCCAGAGACCAAAACAGTGTTTTAGTAAAGGATTTACATTTTACTGTTTGACAAAAGTATTTATACGGAAATGACTGTTTAGTTAAGGGGATAATATATAAAACAAGAGTTTAAATTTCCTGTCTTGGCATGTTGCTGCTGCTCCACCAGAAGCTTTCATATCCACCTTACTCTAGGTTTGTGCTTCTCTCAAACATTTATGACAAAACTTTTAACTATGCATAATGTTCTCTCTTTATTTCTAATATGTTTAATGTAAAAATATTATTTATAGCTATACACCTCTAAGTTTTACACTGTCTTTTCAATTTTAATTATTTTACGAATGTGACCTGAATCCCCCTCAAATTCTACAATACGTATATTTTGTGTATTTCAGATTGGGAGGGTGTGGTCAAATTGTCTGAGGATTTCAATGGTGCTGATCTGAGGAATGTGTGCACAGAGGCTGGTGAGTGCTCAACTGGTTACATTGCCACTCAATATGGGATTGGGGATTTTCCCCGTACACACTGATGATTCTGTCTTGAGCTGTTATTTAAAATAAGCATTTCCTGAAATAGACTGTATGGGAAGTTTTGTTCAGTGGCAATTTGACTGACCTGGATGGGGATGATATGTGGTGTTTCAAGTTTGGTTATGCATATTATGTTCTCTGGAAGTCCTAACACGAGAAGAGATTATTATAATGACTTCAAATGAACTAAGTCAGTTTCATTCTGGATTGTGCTGATAAGTATCAATGTTGGAACAATATTGGCTGTGATGTAATATTTTAAAAAATGCAATTCTATCATTAACTCATTGTGCTCTATTTCAACTAATTGCAACATAGTCATACCTGCCAGCCATCCTGAAAAATTCGTGAATGTCACGATTTTTTCTTAAAATTTGGACAAATCACGATTTCACGATTTGTCCCGTAAATTCACAAATTTTCGATTTACCTGAATTGCTGTACTGGGCGGTTACAACTTTTGGAAAAAGTAATAAGACGAAGCCATGAAAAACTATTTCACGAATCTTCAGCTCTAAGGAAATCGAAATGAGGGATGCTTTTTACAGTATTGACTGTACCATTATATTGTATTGAATTTAAATACTTAATTTAACATCGATACTCGAGTAGTTATTCGATTGTTAGTCGTTGCTGCCCAGTTCCATATCGGGGCCGATTGACATCCTGTCTGAATCAAAACACAGCGAGATCTGGAATGCTGAGCTACCGCTAGATCGATATGTCTTTCTTCGTCCGCTTTCGGTGTTTTGAATAACCATTACGCAGTATAAACTTTAGCTGTATTTTTTGTTTCCGTTGTCAGCATTTTAGAATCTTTAAACAAACGATTATTGAAGATTTTAGGTGCGACTGCGTGGCATTGGAAAGTTTTTCAACAGCGGAGTTTACTATCAAATTCATAAGAAAATTACACGGAAAAGGATGAAATTGATAGACCTGTGGTTTGGATTAACTGGGGTTTGGTTCAGAAATACTGCTTCTGGGCTTAATGAACCATTTTTGAAAAGGAAAATAAACCCAAAGCATTTAACTTCTAAATTGAAAGAGGCTTGGAAAGTCACAGAGCCCAAAGAGACAAGTCTGTCGAAACGATATTAGACCAACTATCCAGACTTGTTAAACAGTAAGACACTTGTTGGGCTAAATATACGTTTTGAAACCTAGATTTTTTCAGTTTCACTAAAAGTTTTCAAACAGTTTGGACAAAGCAAGATTTTAAAGAATTCAAGGTTACCTTAACAATCACAGAATGAGAATAGGAGGAATGAAAAATTAAAAAAAATAAACCCAACAAAAATCAGGATCTCTGTGGGGTTTGGTTGCTTTTTTACAAGAAATTTAAGACATAGATGTGGACGCTGATTTACTTTTTTGCGCATTACAAATGCTGTCCTGATTTTTGTACAAAATTCCTGATTTTTTGCTGATCTTGTCCGGATTTTTCCTTCCTGGGGGTTGGCAGGTATGCATAGTGGGTTATGTCTCACGATGCAATAGTGCGCCATTTCTTATTTCTCAATTCAATAAGTACCTGGTAGTTAATGTTTCATTTTTTCATGAACACTATTCATGCATTGCCAACCAGGGTCCCTCGTTCTAATTCGAACTGAAAACAGATCTTGATAACAAGTTTGATTTTGGTTTTACAAATGTTTAAACAGGCTGTTTTGTACAATCCTTTTTCCAAACATTTTATCCCCTTCTCACAAAAAGATATAGATATATTATTGAAAACAAAAATGAGAGGCACAGTAAAGTAATTGAAGACTTGAAATTTAATCTTTTAGGTTAATGAAAATATTCTAAAAAAAAAAAAAAATAAAGTGCCTCTTTTGTAGCTTCTATTTTTTTTTTCCGCTGAAGCTAAAATTTTCACCATGCTCAATCTTTATATTTTTTTTAAAGGTTTAAACGTTTGAAATGGTTCTAATCCCATGGATTTTATTGGGTTTTTTTTTTTTTTTCAATATTAGAAATATACAATGAACCTTTTATTTGTTTCAAAGCAGTGTACCCTCCCCTCTCTCAGATTTTTCTCTCAGGTTTTGGGACTTTGGCAACCCTTCAAATACAATCAATACTGTTGATCTCAATTGTTTTTTGTTTTAGCGTTCATTAGTCACACATCAGACCTTTTTTCGTTGATGTCAGCTTGTGCACAAGTTTTTCTGACTTGATGTGACTGTCTTCTGGGATTGCTGGATGTATTTTTTATATATTATTATGATTAATTTTTTATTTATATATTTTTATTTATTATTCGCTGAATATCATTTCAATGTTGTCCATTCTTTGGTTCTCTCCAGGTATGTTTGCAATAAGAGCAGAGAGAGATTATGTGATCGAAGAGGATTTCATGAAGGCTGTCAGGAAAGTTTCTGACAACAAAAAACTGGAGAGCAAGCTGGACTACAAACCTGTGTAATTTTCATCCAAGGGACTGTTGGTTTGGTGTTTGTGTGGTGTGAAAGTCAAACTCGTCAATTAAACTTTGTACAATTTTTATTTCTTATGTTATGATTGCAAAGGAAGATAGCTATGGTATGCTTGTAATGAAACTAGCTTGTTTTCATGTGTGAGTGTGAGGGACAACTTTTCATTAAAGTTTCTAATTCAATAATGCTCATGAGGTTTATTTTCAAATGGCTGTTGTGTTTGTTCCAAGAATGCAAAAATGTGGACGTTAATACTTGTCTCAGTACTAGTACTTGCCACACTTGGTCTTACTATGCAAGGTTCAAGAAGTAAATCCCGGTGTTAATGTTAAGATCTTGTCATATTATTTTAAAAGTCTGCACTACAATCACCAACTGTTTGGCATGTAGAGTAGCTTCAGATCCCATTGCTAACTGAGCACAGCTTAGGTTGAACAATATGTGAGATTATCCGACCATACGGTCAAATACAGTGTGGAATTATTCAGGCATATACAGTAGAATTCCTTTAAACCGAAAGACGCTAAACCGAAAATTTCCTTAAACCGTAAAGAAATCGGCCAATTTT
>JBCIKM010096575.1:0-14515 GCA_039654465.1 Melibe viridis | reverse complement strand
TGTGTGTGTGTGTGTGTGTGTGTGTGTGTGTGTGTGTGTGTGTGTGTGTGTGTGTGTGTGTGTGTGTGTGTGTGGGTTTGTCCGTGTCTTCGTCTCGATGAATAGACACTCCACTTATGCTACAATGTTCATGGGAATTCTTTGGCCCCCGTAGGAATCGAAATCTACGCCCTTTCGACATCTTTAAGTTCGACACCTATCCGAGAGCGTGAAAACTCTTAACAACAATATCACTATCCATCTGAACCACCAACAACAAAATTAGCTATAGGCTTACACAGAGATACCAAGTGACTAAAGACATAACAATAACAGGCAAGAAAGCAGGTAGTCGAGGAAAGTAGCAGGCGAGATACGGTCATTAGATTCCTCCTTGATGGGTCATTAGATTCCTAGTTTAAGGGAACATTGCCGTGATGGTAGATAGCCTTGCTTGCTAAAAGTTTTAAAACTCTCATTGTGAGCTTTACATCTTTAATAAAACAAATCTGGAAAAAAATTCCTTTTTTTCTTAAATCCACAAATTAAAATAAATAATTAAAACACCTTGGGGTACTCAAAAAAAAAAACAACAATCCAATGAGACTTTTTAAATTGTTGTACATAGCTTGGTGACTTGAACATGGTAAATTTACCAGAATAATCATCTCTGCCAATAAAAATTCTGATCTGAGTCTGTTTTGCTTTATCACAGCAAGTTCATAAACCCAATTGTCAAAATACGAGTTGACTGACTAAAGAGCAGCCATAAAAGGGGCAGAGCACTTCCTCTGCATCATGGCTGGTTCATGTTGACAACGCCGTTGGAGTCCACATTGAATCGGCTGGGGTCAAATGGTTGTCCTTTGAAAGGAGATCCCTCTGCATCCCATGCTTTCCTCAACATTTCATGAGTTTTCTAAGAGAGTGAGAGGGAGAGATAACAATATCAGAAAAATACAGAGGAAAACGATTGTTATGCCAATTTCATGATCCTAAAAGTTAGCCATGGTTAAACAGTTGCTCTCATTGAGTCATTTCCCGCAATGCAACCTGTGGTGTTCACCTTCATCAGTGCCACGTTTTTCAACAGAATGAGGATTTACCTCGACAGAGGTACAATTAGTATTCTTGGGCAGGTTAATCATCCTCTCACAACTCATTGCCATTAAGCCCCAGTACAACCCTCACTGCTCCAAACAATTTACAAATTAAGCTATTTTTTTGTCAGTGAGGTATTTAGTCTTTTTTCTCCGATAACATTAAGGTAAAGAGAGCAATATGGGGATATGGCAGCTCTAGAAAAATCCACCTCAAGTCTGACCTACCTGTTCATGAGACTGGGGCAGGCCCAGCTGTTTCTGTCTCTGATTGTACATCATTTCCTCAATTTTTGCCTGCGCCTCATCGTCCAAGTCTGTCATAGGCCGACTGCAGTCAATTTTCCTCGTGTTTATTTTAGGCTCGTCCACGAAAACACATTCCCACCATCTCTCTTCTTTTTTTTCCATGTTTATCTGGAAAATCAATACGGAGGAGGGTAAATTTAAAGTAAGAAAATAAATAACAGCCTCTTTACACAGATAATTACAGCACTGACTAGTGTAAACACAGGAATCATTTCACAGATGAACTGCCAAGTGAGGCTGATGTGTGAAGGAGACTCAGAGAAAACCCAGCAGACCCATGTCAAAGACTTGTTCATCATTACAGCTCCTACAATTTCAATGACAAAGACTGTTACTGTAGGAAAAGATGTTGGCAGATTTAAAAGGAAGATACTCTGAGCTTTTGTTAAGTAAATAATTCTTCACTGAGCGGCGACTAGTTTGGAAATAATGCCTGTAAATGCAGGACTTTTCAGTCAAGCCTAGTTGTTATGTTTTTAAAATGAGGGATTAGTAGGGCAATAGGAGGAATTATAGTTATCCTGTGACTTACATGAACAAATTCACCAGAAGTTAGCGTCCACATGGACTCCTCCGCCCGGATCTCCCACATCAGATCGTTGTCCATCACTGTACACCACGCCCCGTCATCTCCCTGGTGGCTGACCCGGATGTGTTTCTTGGCAAGGTCTACACGCACTTGCTTGCCCTTCACTATGTGCTTTGGAATCTGAAAAATTTGAGACAACATTAAATTATAATCATGGCTGGGAACAGACAAAGCAGTGTCAGATTCAACATGAGCGCCAGGGGTTTTCAACAGCCAACAGGAGTAGGAGAACTTACACTATAAAACCAGCCCTCAATGACTTGGTCAGTGGAAAGAGTTATATGAGTGCGGTGTCAAGAGAAGGACAAGACAACGCCATAGCCCTCATTTACTCTACTGCTTAAATGATCATTGTTGAACATGGATGATGTTGGCAACCCATAAAAATTGTGTGAGAACTAAGGGATGGGGGTCAATTTTCTATTTGCAGCGCAATGTAATAGTCAAACCAAGAGGTCATGTTTGTTCACCTCTGCCAAAGGCAAGGAATTTTTTTTTCCCTTTTGACGGCAATGATCTTTTTTACATGGAAATAATATCATCTCCCAAGTGCAGGGGCAAAAACAAAGCCACAACAGGGAGAGCCAAGACTATCAAACAGAACACCGTGTGTGTGTGTGTGTGTGTTTTTGAAAGAGAGGACTGGAGAGAGTGCAATAAAAAGCAAGACAATAGCTCAAACTAAAAGACAAGAGACAGAAGTAGAACCCACCAAGGAGAGCGGTAGGGTAAATGTCTTCATCCATTGATTCATGAACAAAACATTGGAAGTAGTTTTGTTCTTGCTGAGAAATCAATAAAGTTTTATGTCACCTCTTTGGCTTAACAACCCAATTGACTGGATGTAAAAGGTCAGGGGTTTAAACTAAATATTTGAATATCTGAATCACTGAGAACCAAGAGAATGATTCAGCACTGAGTGTGCATAGAGTTGAGGAACCAGTCATACCCTATAAAACAAGAGTTAACTATGACAGTCAGAACATCTTGTCTTTCTTTTTTTTCTCTTCTCATTTTATCTTTCTGCTCAGATTTTTAAAAAGCTTTAAAAATCATTTGATAACAAATATCAATATCATAATACGAATAAAATTCTATTTTGTTTTTGGCCATGCATTATGAAGATCTTTACCTTCACTCTAACATCAACCTCTGAAATATTTTGAGACCACAAATAGTTTTCCCTTTCTGCACCATTATATGTCAAAGGATTCTCCTGGAGAAGTCTCCTCTGTCTGAAAGGGATGAAGAAAAAAAAAATAGCAAAACACCACACATCAATGAAATGGACAGAATTCACAGAAGGATACATGTTTCGTACTCACTTTTTTGCATGATAAATACATTGTAGTACACATCAGGCATGTGTGTTGGGTTTTACAGAGAGCAAGCATTCCTCACAAAAAAAAAACCCAGTTTAAATTCAAAACAACTTTATATGCCTATACTATGAGACAAATTTATCTCTTTTGTATATAAAGTTTTACTCAGGTCTGTTATACCTAAATAGGTGCTTTACATAATAAAAAACAGTAAATTTTCCTCAAATTTCTTTAAGCGTCATTTCCAAAGCTGTCTAAGAACTGGCTCAGTTGCTCTCCCGCCCCGCAGGTGTGATAAGTTCCCGCAGAAGATTGGGATGTGTTTTGCAATTCATAATGTACCAGTAGAAATCTTGTATATGCCATCCGGTGTAAACACTGCCGGAACAAACTCTACATCGGCAAGACCGGCAAGCATCTGAGCGGCTCTTTTGCTGCGCATTTACAAGATGTCCAGAATGATGAGGATAAACCTGTGGCACGCCATTTCAACCTTCCTGGGTATGATGGGGTCAAGGACATGGAAGTTACAATCCTTCAGTCCTGTTATGCGGGCAAACCAGAGGCGGCGTACAGAGACAAGCCTGATTCTGACAATCAGCATTCTGCAGCGCCATGGTCTGAACACCCGCACAGATCTTACTTCTTACTTGGTTTTGATTTTGACATCATCAGTCTATATCCTGCCACTTTCCCCTTTTCCTATTCATTCATAGAAAATGTGCAGTATAAATGTTGCATATTGTTATTATTATAATCATTATTAATTGTGAGGCCATGTGGTTTAGTGTGATATGAGAGGAGGCAAAATAAGATCAGCTGTGAAGCAGTCACATCATGAATGCCCACCTGATTCCACACAGCAGTAGAAGGTCGTGTCGCACACAACCTTCTCACCTCCCCCCACACACACACACAATTTCAACACATGATAACGATACCATCAGAACTTGTTTTTACTGCAATTCACCAAGTAATCTGCTTATTGCATTCAAAGATATTCTATTCATGGCTCTAGATACCGTGACGGTTGAAAGCAAAACAAGAGAGGTATGCACACTGCCATACTGCTCATGAAGAATGAAAATAAAGAACACAGACACAGATTTTTATCATTAAAAAAAGGAACTCATTTTAGTCACCATACAATATTTATAATCAAAACTCCACATTACAAGTTCTTGATGGATAGAGTCGACTGAAAAGGATGAGTTTATTCAATTTCATCCTTTTTGTACAGCGTCCCATCAAAATTTTCCGCTGATGGAGAAGTTTCCCTGCATTCAAGAGGTACATTTTAAGGTATGAAATGAGGAAATTGTTCATATGCACTTTCGTGCTCATAAAAATGATCTACAGTGTATCTGACAAGTATTTATCCATTAGATAGGAAAGCACCAACCTTTGCATGTGGATGTCTACGTATTTTTCAGAGGGCAAAGTTTCCAGCGATTTTGAGCTTGGGATGGTGTGATGAAAAGCCTTTTCACAGGCTAGCAGCACCTCTACAACACCATGAGATGGAACTCTTAGACCCCTATCATCTTTCCTGTTCAAGAACCCAAAACATGGCTTCTCGTTCTGACTCTAAAGTACCGCGACACATACAGGACATTTTATGCACGCCTCTTCTCTTCGACATATTAATCCTGCTGTGTATGTCAGACAAGAGATCTGCCAATCAGAGTCACACAGATGTTCACCAGCATTTATCATGTTTTGATTGAGCACCATATTATCTCGACCATCCTGTAAGCCGACGGTTCCGTGAACTGAGGTGCTAATGCTATTTGAGAGCATCAGTGCTCTTAGAGCATGACTAAACTGTTCTGCTGATGGGTTGTTGTTGTTGTTGTTCTTACCACGGTATCATATTTGAAATAAGATTAATCCTAATTATATTTTTGTAAATTATATTAGAAACTTAACTGATTAATTTCAATTTTATTTTATTTTATTCATTTCATAGTAAGTAAACCGCATAGCCCAGCATGTTATACGTTTCATTATTTAGGCCTACTCATTTCCATTTTTTCCTATGACAGGAAAGAAAACAACACTGATATTAAGGTCTCTCAGTAGTTTCCTTTCCTCTTATTCTTTTAGGTTGTATCATCAGTAGAAGTAGTAGTAGCAGTAGCAGTAATCGTAGCAGCAGCAGCAGTAGTGGTAGTAATAGCAGCAGCAGCAGCAGTAGTAGTAGAAGTAGAGGTAGTAGCAGCAGCAGCAGCAGTAGAGTAAATCACCTTGTTGAAAAACATCTCTATGTACTCTTGGGAGAACTTGCACGACAGGAGGTAACCCTGTATGCCAAAGGTGAGGAGCTCATCTACCAGTGCCAAGGTTGATTTGGAGGCGATAAGGAAGCCAATCACTGTTGTTGATCTTAGCCCCATATGCAGTGGCATCCCTTCTGTATCATTCAGAGACAACAGATAATCCTCTACCTCTTGCAGAAAAGTTTTCCAGACAGTAGAATTGTTTCTACCCCATGGGGCTTTAAAACCTCTTGCAAATGCATTCTTGGCATTTAGGGTATCAAACAGGCGGTCGATTTGTTGTATGAAGTTGAATGAAGTTCTAAGCCCTGAAATTCTGGAAGTTAAAGGTTGTCTCGAGGGTGATTAATGGCTATAGCCACACTAGATGGCACCTTCATTTTCACATTTTGGAATTGCATATACTTTCATCTCAATTCATTGGTGAGGTAAACGAAGTCCTCTTGCAGCTCATGTATAGCCAAGATGTAATTCTACAATAGTGGGATTTCATCTGCATCAGTTTGTCCTTTGAGTTGGCAAGCAGACTTCTCATAAGATTGAGCTCATTGAAAAATCGCGGATGTCGATGGGCAAAGTGAGTCTCAATTGCAGATGCTTTAAAATTACAACACTATGTAGTTGCAGCCTTCAGGTTTGTTCTGAGTCCATCGGCTACAACTGTCTTTACGATAAGATCATAATCTGCCGTGCACATCAATACTTCTTTAAGTAAAGTTGCGAGCTGACTCCCACTTAATTCATCTGTGAGAAAATAAGTAATCGATGCTTTCCAGTGCCCATTCAGGCTAACCAGGTAGATGGTCATCTCCTCCAGGATCAGTGAGCACATTTGGCTGTTTGTTTCTCCTGCTTTGTAAGAAGTGGGCTTGAGCATGTCCGACAGATAACCAGGAGAGCAGAACATTGACAGTTTCCATCTTCGAAGTGTACCCCTGAGAGGCAGGCTTAGCATAGGCCTTAAATATTCATATGATTTTGGTGACAGGAAATAGAATGTAAGAGCATAATTCTTAACCTTTTGAAAGTGAACTTTTTGTTTTTTATTCTTGTTTATTTTCATATATCTAAGTTCTCGGCCTATTCCTCAAAACATTTCTTACAAGAGTTCTTCAGCTGCTGTGTCAATAAGGTTCTTGTCCCCCAGATTTACGATCATTCCAGTTAGCTTTTTGTTCTTTGAAGCACTTCTTTTCAATTTTGCTTTGACATAATTTTCAAACTTGTTTCACATGTTCTAGTCTCTGCTTTTTACATGATTTTTTTTCTGATTCACCTTCTCCCTTGACAAACAATAGGTGTGGTCTTGAAATAAGTGACAGGTGCTGCTACAGAGTGCCTTGTAATAATTCTACGAGCTAGAATAGGTGTTTTTCGAAGGTGTGAAGAGAACTCAAGTATTGAGGGCACGGCATAACTATTCACATTTCTTCTCTTTTTGCCTTGATGAAAGTCCGTTTCTTAGAAATGCTTACTGCAGAGAATGGATGTTTTTGTTGGTTGAAACCCTTCTCGTCAGAGAGCCTTCATCCACAGAGCAAGATGACTGGGCTTTTTCAGTGGAAAGTAGTGAAATGAAAATATGCGTTGTTACTGTTATCTATCGTTTTCCAAGAAGATCTTTTCCATTGCCGTTCCTAACAGTTATAAGCAGCACAGCAAGACACCCTCACATTTGCTTCACCTGATATAGTGATCCTTGATAAAGAATAAGAGAACAGATGTAAATAAAAATAAAACAAAGAGTTACCTGATTATTATCAAGGTGCGATTTAAGGTGTTTTGTCATGAAACACTGCAGTTTAAAAAAGAAAAAGAGATGAAATAACCGTGTTTTTGAGTGGGTTTTTTTTAGGAATTTGTTAAAAACATCAGTAATAATAATAATAATAATAATAATAATAATAATGATAATAACGATAATAATAATAATAATATTAAAAAAAAAAAAATAATAAAAATAATAATAATAATAATAATAATAATAATAATAATAATAATAATAGGGCCTGCTGTCAATATCAATGCCATAAAAAATATCAATTAAAGCAAAATTACACTTACCTTGTTCAATCCTTATTCCACAAATGAATATCTTGTCATGACTGAAAGATTGAAAGGCAATTTCTCTGAAGAGTGAATTTGTCTGACGGCAAAAGTTATGCAAATAGTTTTACCACATAATGTTGTTTTCACCATCACTTAAGTGGGAAGCTGATCTGGGGGAAGTGGGACACTTATAGTAGACAATGGCGTGCACCATTTAAGTCTCACTCATGGCCATGGCGTTTGAATTGTGTACGGTATCTAGAGCTATAAATAGGATATCTTTGATCGCATTATATTGAAGAGGGTTTTTTTTAACAATAACAATATTAACATAGTTTTCTTTTTTCATTTGATTCTTTCCACAAAGTCAACCAGTAGGCGTAGTACTAGTACTGCTTGCTCTGCTTTATACTAGGCACTGCCTGATACATGAGTTTAAATCCTAAGCCACACACTGCGCATTTACAATCTTATACAACTCGGCATGGTACAGAATATGACGGAAGCCTAATAAGTTGCAGAATTGAGACTGCAGCAGGGGGAAAAAAAACTTACAGCAATTTTTTTTTCTTTTTTATTGGTGTCGATGCTCCTGTGGTGAACACCTTGCAAAGAGCCCTGTCAAGCAAGGTTGCTCATGATCAGAATTTTGGACAGGTGACACGCATGATGCCAATGGACTCAGTCCCCCGGTCAGGTGTTCTGGTCATACCCAGAGAAAATTCTCTTTTACAGAGTCACCTTTAAACAGCTCATTGATACAGGAATATACAGGTTGTTTGTGCCCGAGAGATGCATTCCATGCCATTCAGTAAATTACTCCCAAGCTCCTTGATTACATTGGAAAAAATCGTCCAAAGACTTGTGATCATATAAACATTCACAATAACATACCGAACTTGCTCAGGATCTTCTTTCTCTTCACCATCGTTGTCTTTTGAGGCACCTTTGTCCTGATCATCATCAGTTGTAAGTCTTTGTGAAGAATCCACTTCCATAGTGGTTGCGTTGTCTTCTTCAACTAAATCCTTTGCCTCCTCTTTACCTCTCTCATCCTCTGCTGGGTTTTTTACCGCTAAGGCTAACCAGGGACAAAAAAAAACAAGACATCCTTATTCAACCTTTAATCATTTCCAACAAAGCAATAATTTATAAAAGTCTTCTAAAGTGGGAAGTCCAGTGTGCTTTCCAAGCTGTGACTGATAAGGCAAAGAAAAACATTTGAAAATTCACTAATGCTGGATTCAAATACTGCATGGTTCATTCAAACTTTGTGACAAGTAGCTAATCCACAGCATCACCTGGAACCCCACCAAAAAAAAAAAAAAAAAAAAAAAGGGGAGGGGGGAAACTTTTTGTAGCATTAATTCCCAAACTAGGTCCTGGCTTAAAAATAAATAGTCAAAAATGGAGGTGCATCACCACACAAATCTACGAAGCAGCCCAGGCCGAAAGTCGGACAACTATTCAGCAGAAGGGCGCAAAGTCAAGTTAAGTCAAGGTCTTGACTGCTTTTCATATTTTTCATTGCAATATTCTGATAATAATTATCAAGTTTTTGCATATTTTTCAACGCTGCAACAGACTTATTTGGAGTGCCCTCATTAAATCACTTAGGTTTGAGCTTTTTTCTACTTTTTTTTTTTGGCAAGGCAGTTTTAACACACAGATTAAAATTTTAAAATATAATCACAAACAGTAGAGACAAAATCACTTGAGACCTAGCCTCAGCTAAATACGAACAAAAATTACTCATGTTATCCAAGTGAGCTACAAAACGTGGCAAATTTGTTTCATGTGGCAATAACAAAAGACAAACAAGGGCCCTTTGGATAAATCGTGACCCATAGAAACACAGGAGAAAGAATGTTAGCCTTAAGTAAGTAAGTTATAAATCTTTGTTGTCATTTTTCAAGCAATTCAAAAGTGATTTTACATCAGTAGTCATTTGTACAAACAAAAGTTAATAATGTGATTTTAGTACAAGGAAAGAAAAACATGGTGTGTAAAGACAATTAGATAAGAAAAACTAATGTCTGCTTAGTAAAATATCACTAAGTTAATAAAGGTATTTTGAATTATAAAAAGTATAAAATGGCAGATCATGCAAAAGCAAAATTCACCAATCACTCTCCTACATACTATCTCACTAATGAACAGACAAACAAAATTATGGTTTCGAAATTACTATGTTACCATTACTTACAATCCTGAGCTTGAGAAGCTTCAAGCAGGTCATCCTCATGCTGTGTGGAGTTCTTGTCTTCTTTTCCCTCTGAAGACTGAACAGGCTCAGTTTGAAAATTTGTCTGTTCATTGGCTTTCTCTGACTTTGCCTCTCTTGCTTTTTTCATTTCTAAAACTCTGGCAGCATCTCTTTGAGCAAGCATTTCATATTTAGTGAATATCTGTTTGAATGACAAAATGACTCACAGTAATAACAAGAGGTTAACATAATATCCTCTATTGTAATAATTTTCCCTTCAAATTGATATTCATACAAGGTAACAATTAATTCTTTAATTGTATGAGAACATAACTTTTTTTTCTTTTTAAGTTGTAACAGGAAGCCCCCATTTAGCACACAGTACCAATTTATTTGTTACTCAATTGTTAGTAAAATATCTAAAATGCCAACATAACATAGATATGTATTTATCACATAGGCCTACATTATATAATTGTAAAGATATTAGTAAAAAATATTAAATAAACAAATAAAAAACACTCCTTTTGTCCAGCCCTAGAAGTCTAAAGAATAATTTCTTTTTGGTTACATTAAAATTGGCGCAAAAAGCGTAAACACTGCGGAACATTCTTTCCTACAATGTTTGGGGTCTGAGGATTTGTTTTGGCAGTTTTAATTATCGCACGGTAGACCGATCCTCTGCCTGTCTTCATTTCTTGTGATCCAGAGTTCTTCCCAGCTCCTTGGAGCTAGGTCACGACACTGCTTAGGTAGTACGTAGGGATATGGATAACAAAATAAAACAGTTCTGATTTATTATCCATTTATGACTCCATTGTTAACTTCTCTTATCAAGGTCATCACAAAGTACTGAATGTCAAGTTAAGTTTCTTGATGGTGTTTCTCTCACTTGCCATTTCGATAGAGTGATAATTGAGGGATTTGAAATGATGGTGTGGCCGGTTTAATAAAAGAGAGATTAATGAAAGGAGACACTGATACTGATAGGCTAATGATTGCTACAGATGATGCAAACCAGAGTCTGTGATTTTCTGACACAATCCGCCCATTCTTACTTTAGCTATGAAGCAACTACCTACATAAAATACTGTGATGATTGCTTCTAGAGACAGACACTTCGGCAGTTATTGGCGAAGCAAGGTCACGAAGATCCAGACCCTGACTACTTTACTTTTGGGGGGAGTGGGATGGTGGGGAGTAAGCATGTTTAGTGGAGATAGAGGGAGAGAGATTGATAAGAAGGAGCAAGATACCACCAGTCTCTCTCGTGTGCGTGCAAACTAAATTCTTAAGGATTTCCCTGCTGTATTTACAGACAAGGACCCTTTATGGACATATAAAGAGTAATATTAATGACTTTTAAGGATCTTTAAGGAGTGGTACAAGCCATGAAATGAGATGACAAAACTTATTGGTTACGAATATTGAGAAAAGAAATTAAAATGATGTGGCCGTGGCGGGGCTGAGAGGAAATTACACAGCAACATCAGACATGTAATTCCGCAGAGTTAGCTTGTCTGCCCTTTCTTTCCTCTCTCTGTACTTCTCTCCCTCCCTCCCACCTCTCTCTCTCTCTCTCTCTCTCTCTTTCGCTTGTCCAATCTGTGTGTGTCTATTCTTATCCCTCCTTTTTCCTAAATCTTCTCTCTTCCTTTCTTTCTTATATTTTTTGAAAAATGATAGAAAATAAAAGACAGAAAATGCCACTGAACAATTCATCTTATGTGTATTTTAGGGTGCTGGCTATCCAATACAACACAGCCCTGCTGTATTGGCACACAAGCAAGTGTTGAAAAAGTGTGGCCTTACAAGTTACATACTCTTAATATTAATGGACACCTGCTCCTGGCATTCAACAATGTCAAATTTTCACAAATTCTTCAGCACTTCACTTTTACTAAAAAACTGAAGCAACAAACAGTGTCCGGTCCTCGTTTAATATTCACTAGACTCTCAAACTTCAAGATCTGCAACAGTTTTTCTATACTCAATTATTCCTTCTATTTTAAATTTTGTTAGATTTGAGCTCATTTTCTTTCAATGATGGTAAACAACCGTGTCCAGCTTCTGTACTTACATTGACCAATAATTTCTTGGCAACACCTGGAGGAAAACCCAGCTTTTCATTTTCTGTTTTCATGATGTGGAAAAAATCTGTCCTGCAGACATACACAAAAAAATAGAAAATAGAAAAGACTGCAACATAGAGAAAGAAGACATAAATCTTGGGACATTCCGAATTAATATCCAGTGGTTTTTACAGGATTTTTCTGCCCCCCACCCCCCAAACATCCTATCATATTATGTTACAAATACCACAAACAATAACAATAGCAATAACAGGAGCGAAGAAAGCAAAAGAAAATGTTATATTGATGGAGAAAGTATCAGATACTAACCAAACTAAAATTGAAATGCTACCATTATAATCTTTTCCAAGGATTAACACACAGTATGACATCTATGCAACGGAGATAAACAACAGCAACAAAACAAAAAATCGAAAAACAAACCAAACCAAACCAAACAAAACCCAACCCTACTTACCATATCGACATAACTATATACCTACAATTTTTGGTAACATTGCCATACTGTTAAGGACTCTCTCTTTCTCTCTCACTCTCTCTCTCTCTATCTCTCGATTCTAAAATTGTCTTTAGAGGAGTTCAGAAAGACTAACCAACAGAAACTTCAACAAATACCTTCTATAAAGAAATCCTAAAATAACATCGAGAAACGGTGCGACTTTTCCTTCATTTTGTAGAATGCCAAGAAGTGCAGAATCATATTTCTCCATAGTGATGCTGCAAAAGTTTTGGCCACTTAAGAGACTCTTCGGTAAAATGGAACTCCTGGCTCAATGTATTTTTAAGTATTAAAAACAAACTGACAGCTTCAACTTCAAGGTGCAGATTAGCAATCGGTCCGTTATCTGTGTAACTTTCGTTTAATTTAAGACTTCGTGTTTTCTTGAAAATTTGTTGTTTTTCATAAAAGTAAGAGCTCTGCAGATTAGAAAGTTGTCGAAGCAAATGTCAAGGAAACAAGTCAAATATTGTCGGAGAACCCTATAATTTATCCCATTCTCCGGTGCTGTCTTATTTAATAAGAATCGGTGCCAATACAGTGTATAGTCTGTTCCACCCAAACAAACTAAAATACACATAAAAACAGTGGGTTCTTTTTCAAAATCACTTTTATGACCATGAACGCTTTGTTTTGAAAGTTTGGATGCGGCTCTAACTCTAAGTCGTTTTGTCTTATATTCCAAATTTGAGCAACATTCATTCAGTTTTTTACCTGTTTTCTTCTTTGTCATTGCATTTTACGCACCAACAGGCGCGATGTAGTAGCACGTTTATGTTTATTTGAGGTTTTAGGGCTGCACGACACACGAGGGTCATAGAGGAGCCCAGAGGAAAGCAAGATGAGCCATCCGCCACTCAAAAAAGTGGTTTCTTCTTCATCGGTATGAAGAGGCCCGCTAGTGGAGGATCAGCCAACATTAGACACACATTACACTGTATATACTTGTTCAAACACTCCCTTCTCTCTTGAGGACACAGAACAATGGCCAGGCGAATCGGTGCCGTGGCAGGTCCTGGGTTCGATTCCCTCCTCTGACGACTACCCGGTTATTGTTTTTTTTTTTTTTCATTTCTATCTTTGGCTTTGACTTACCTCGACACTGTGCCTGTACAATTTTCTGTTTATTTTCATATATTTCCAGTGCTAGCTCCTCTATTCTTCATATGTTAATAGGGAGGAGGGGAGGGGACGAAGTGGAGGTTATATCAAGGGGTTGTTTAAAGCAATGGCATCTGCCTGCTATTATAGCTTTAGATATAACATATTATTGATCTAGGTGGTGATATTCATTCATAGGAAAGGGTAAATGGGTTGTGGTTACTACGACCACTTCGGTGGTGGTGGTTTGAATAATGCAAGGAAAATTCTTTTCACCAAGTTGGGCACAGCGACAAGGAAGTTATTACACCATACCACCAGCATTATCTGCATCTTGTCCCTTAAAGCTGGTTAATCATTTACCATGATATGATTGGGTCTGCTTAAAAGAGTCCATAACTTGCATGATTTTGTAACAAAAATTGTACACTGTGTGTTATGCTGGTCCCAAGTGATAAAGAATTATTCCAGTAAAGCATCCTTCATTTTGGAAAGTCCCAGGAGAATGGGTGCCGTGGTGGAAAGTCCTTGGTTCGACTCCCTCTTCTGACGACTTCCTGTTTTGTTTTGTTGTTTTGTTTTTGTTTTTGTTTTTGTTTTCTTTCTTTCTATGGCTTTGGCTCACCTCGGAACTGTGCCTACACTATTTTCTGTTTATTTTCTTCAATCAAAGGCGGTCAAGATTGAAAACCTCAAGATCTTCGACGGGCCTGATCAGCATTTCTTGTGTCCTTTCAAATCTTATCCGTAGATCACATGTAGAGGGGGCAGACTTCGGATATACTAATACTCTTTTGTGTTTATTTTCATCTGTTTCCAGTGCCAGCTCCTCTTTCCTTCTATAATAATAAGCAGGGGTGGGAATCGATCAGAACAAAAAAAGAGGAAGTCCACGCGTGGCAACCCCATGTCGCCGCCAACCGCCAATAAACCCACATACAAAGTGACATTAAGAATTGCATAAAGATGTTTTAAAGCTTCTGTTTTTC
>JBCIKM010096464.1:0-11404 GCA_039654465.1 Melibe viridis | reverse complement strand
GAACGAAATTTTGGGTGGAAAGAACCAAAAAAAAAGCAAGAAAAAACCCCCCCCCCCCCCCCCCCCAAGGAAGGCATCCAAACAGCCATTCTTGCCTACTTAGCTATTCATCAAAACGCCGCGATGTAAACAGACTGGACTGCAATTGGACTACAGCCGTACACCCTCCAATCTGGCAATTGGAATATTTCCCATCATTCAACACGGCGCGATGTAAATAGACGGGATCGCTCTCGATCAGGAGCGCCAAGAACTTCAACTCAATGAACAGCTGTAACGTAGACATGCCACAGTGCTCTCTCTCTCTCTCTCTTTCTTTCTTTCTTTCTTCCCCTTTTAACACATCCAGAGCACACATAAAGCGTGGTTAGTGATGAAGTCCTGCCGCGCAGTGACAAATGTATACACTTCTGGCAAATAGAGGTCTGCTATTATTGCTCTGCAATTTCATACCCCTTTGAGATTTTTGGTTCTGTATCAAATAAATCGGAAGGTTTATTAATTGTAAAGACAAGATAACAATGAAAAAAATTAACCAATGACAGTTTTGTTGTTATTTGTCACTGCTTCTTGCTTTTCCAACTGCTGACATTTTACCACCGGTAGTGTTTAATTCTAGGCTGTCGAGAGTGAACTCCTGACCCAGTTATTTATAGGATTTCCCTGTCTCTAAAACGTAAGTTTGTCAAATAAACGCTTTCGCTAGGGATTTTGATTATTTTTGTTACAAAGAGTATGCGGTTATTCGTACAATAACTGGTCCAGTTATTTGTACACGAAGAAACGCACAAAAATAGACAGATGAAGATGTTAGATCAAAGAGAAAGAAATAAATGGACTGGGGCAGGAGGGGAGGGAAGAATGGGTACTGGTAAACGATGTTCTTGTGTTCGAGAGAGAGAGAGAGAACTGCTTGTTGTTTGGGACAGTATAGCCGTATGAATAAACTGTAACAGTTATTCTAATGATTCTTGTGCAACGATCATCATCCATACATTTTGTAAGAATAACTTAACTGGTTGTGGCTTTTCATACAATAGTAGCTATTCCTACAATAGTACTGGACAAAAAAGTGAAGAGAAGGTCCATAAAAAGAGCACAGTTGAAGTTGGATGGAGGAAAATTGTGAATAAAAGGACAGTTAGAGAGAAAGAAAATACAAAGCTGCTTTGGGTGCAGAGTTGTAGTGTGTGTACTATGCAAATGCCTGCCTAAACAATCATGAAACTTGCGGAAGTGCAAATTTATGCAAAGTTTTTTGTCCTAAAATATACGATACGATAGGGGACAAAAAAAATGAATCTAGCAGGGGGTTGAAAAATACAGGACGCATTTGATAATTGGGTACGATAGGGAAAAAAGGAATAATTTTTAAAAAATGGATCAAGCAGGGCTACAACTCGTATCACGACGCTTGCAAACCCAATCGGCTGCAGCGGTGGTTACTTGCGAGCGATACATAATGTATATAAATCAGTCATCTTGGGAGAGAGCCCAAAAGGGAACTGGAAGTTTGGTTTAAATTGTACAAATAACTGCTCTGTCACCAAAAACAGCCCTCACAATGTTTTTAATCAAGTGGGGATATTAAATAAGAGGATGGGGTACGAAATAGCGGTACCTTTTAATAGTGACTTAGTATTTTCTTGAGCTATTTGGCACTAGGACTAGATAACTAGTAATAAAATGTAGTAACACTATCCCAAAGTTTATTCATTAAAGTTAACCACTTTTAAAGACATTTAAAGTCGACATCAAGTGCAAGATTTGTGAACGCCCTTGTCACGTCAACGTGATCCGAAGCATCAAAGTTGCTGGCAGACAACTAGAGTCCCTAATTGTATCGGGAGAGAAAAAGTTACATCATAACTCAAATTTATACCACTGTGAACAAACCCCTTTTTAAAGCGTATTTTAAAGATTCAAAACCGAAGAGAATGGGTAAACAAATGGAAAATATCCAATATGTACCTTTTGGATTACACTGGGTTCTGTTAGCCAACGGAAAATAACAGGGGTACAAAATTATTGTAATAGACACGTCAACAAACTCTGACCCGACACACATAACACACAAGTGATCCAAAAATACCATGAAACTGTCCAGTTAAGGACAGAAGCAGGAGTAAACACACCACTAACTGGGGAGACATTTCTATAGATATACCCTGGTAGACAAATGATTGTTGCCCTCATTGAGTGGAAATGACATAATAAGAAACAAACTCCAGCACTGAACAGATCAAGATGAGGACAGTGACTTTGAAAAGGAACTTTACAAAATGGAACAAGAGCAACGGCTCCCTCCTAGGGAGTCCCTTGACAGCTTTCAAGCTTCTCTTGTCAGAATTGAAGAGATGGGCCAGCTAAAGGGTGCATCTATTTGGGACATTTTCAGAAAACACCCTGGCTTCACTGACTGTCCTGAAGAGGTGTCAGCTCTGCCACCAACACATGTTTGTTTAAATTCTCTTTTCTGCCCTCAAAATTATGCGCAGTGATTTGTGCATGAGAAAGAATACTTGTTGATTGCTTTTCTCTTTCTGCATGTGATCAAGAAAAGCTTTTTTAAAAAACTTCTTATCCCACCCAGCAAAACTTGTGAAAACTTTTGGGCTTACATGATTAATTTAAAAAGCACCATAAATTTCCAGAGCCAGGGTTTGCAACTCTATAACTATACTTAAACTTGCATTTTTCTTAAATCTGTTGAAAATCAAGAGAAGTGATTTTAAAAAGTTTATTCCATAACTGAAGTTTTTCATCTTAACATACTTTTGGACAACTTCTTTGCTGTGACTTTTCTCATACTTAGATTTCCCTTCTTCTAACTCGTAACACAAATATGTAAGCAGATATGTTTTGAATTATCATGACATATATTTCTGTCATATTTTTTAAAGATTATGTGAGGCCTGTCTAAAGACCTTTTATTGGGTTTTTTGTTGTTGTTGTGGTTCATTTGAAACTGAAGTAGGTGAATTCATGATTTTCATTTCTTGATCAGGCAACATTGTCCTCCTTCATTGATTCAATGATTGAATAACAAATGAAGGATGTTATTAACTTTCTACTCTTCAAACAGAAATGATGTGGGTTGCATTTAATAGTTAAATTTTTATCAACATTCTGTTTGTGCATTTATATTGTTAACTTTTAGTAACTCTAAAATTGTTTTTAATTGTATAATTTATGTCTGAGCAATCTGTGGAAAAATGAAAAAAAACAACCCAAAACAATAAATATGGTTACAGAGCATTTGCAGAATTGACAAGTCTATTGTTCTCAGAGCCTGTTTTTACTCTATCCCTAAAACATTTCAGAAATTGATCCAAATGGAGCGGCGTCCAAGTCGAGTATTAAAGGCCAGTAACTCATCCTCCTCTCTCTTGTCTACCAAGATGCCAGGGAAAGAGGTCAAGGCCACGACAGAGGATGTAGATGATGAGAATGTACCAAGGTGGGCATTCTTTTTACTAATTAAATAAGTTTTGATGTATAAAGAAGAGGAAGGGAATGCGCGGAATGGTTAAATTTCAGACAAATTTGATTAAAAAGAAAATGTTTCCTTTCTTTTCATGTTTTATTACCTCTCATCATCTACTATTGCAGCTTTGGGCTCAGCAACTATTTTGTATTTGTTTTAATTCAAAAGTGTGTCTTCTCTAAAGCCTGTTTCTCAAAATTTTCAAAACTTTACATCCGCAGACTGTGGACTTTGGATGACTTTGAAATTGGTCGGCCCTTGGGGCGGGGCAAATTTGGAAATGTCTATGTGGCCAGGGAGAAAAAGAGCAAATGTATTGTCGCCATCAAGGTAGGTTGTATATCCTAAAATGATTTTATTAATTAAGCCATACCTTCATGTTCATTGCAAAAGAATTTCCTCCACAGTTTTTTATTGATGTGAATTTGGCATGTAATAATAATAAGACAAAAATGTAGGTACAGTGCCAGAAAGAAAGAAAATGGTAGGAGTAAACCTTTTGTCTACCTTTTTTTTTACTTCGGAAAATCAGAATCATCACTAACTATTTTATTTGAAGTGAAAGGTTTTCCCATCCTCAATAAAATGTCTTTAACTCTTTGTTCTAATTTATGTGATCCATCTGCCTCATTCCTTTTTTTTTTTTTTTCCAGCTCATGTTCAAGTCACAGTTACAGAAGTCTGGTGTGGAGCATCAACTGCGCAGAGAAATTGAGATTCAGACACGGCTCAGGTGAATAGTCTTCATTGTTGGATAGAATAACTGATAAAATCAAGTTCATTCTTGTCAACTCTGTAGTGGTTACAATACAGCCCTCATGTCCACAATCGTACCAACATTTGCAAATGCTTTGAGTTTTAACCTTCTTCTCCCAAGCTTTCAGCCACTCATGGGTCAAAATAATTGCTAGAGAATGTATGCTGGCTTTGCTGATGAATCTGAATTTCTATTATAATGCCACTGCAAGTGTATCTTTATTTGAGCATACATTAAGTCAATATTGATTTTTGTAGTTGCCGGTTGTTTTTTTAATCAGCACATATCCTTTTGCCCATAATTGCATGTCACTCAATGATATGCTGCCCTACCTCACCTGTGTCACAGCCATCCAAATATATTAAAGATGTATGGCTACTTCCACGATACCTCGCGTATCTACATCATTCTGGAGTTTGCCGCCAAGGGGGAGCTGTACAAAGAGCTGCAGAAAAACAAACGATTTGATGATGCTCGATCCTCTAAGGTGTGTATTTTGTGTTTGTTTTTTTTTAATCTTTTTATTTTCCAGTTAAAAGGGTGGTAGAAATTTACTCATTTAAAAATCTATATTATTTGCTTCATTTTGGAAGTTAAGTTGTGACTTTGAAGGTAATTTTTAATTTGTGAAACTTCTGGGCCTGAACTAAAACTATTTACTGCTGAATTCTTGGAATGCAAACAACATGACTGGAAAGTATGTTCCTTTGTGTCAAGTCAGTGTTCTGTTTTCATTTTAAATACATAAATGCACATTCATTGAAAACTTTAATCATCTTCAATGTGATGGTTTTTGTTTTTAGAAAATACAAAATCTTGTTTTTTCCAATTCTGAAAACATTCAACTGGCTTGCTAAAAAATATTTTGTCTTTGTATCGTCAGCGCTAAAACTGATTAATGATGTAGCTGGATAAAAATGTCACCACATGGCTGTATATTTATGTTCCATTTCTGCTTCTGTGTCTCAGTATATAGCCCAGCTGAGCGATGCGTTGATCTACTGCCATGCCCGCAAAGTGATTCACAGAGACATCAAGCCAGAGAACTTGTTGCTGGATCTGATTGGTAACCTTAAGATTGCAGACTTTGGCTGGTCTGTCCACGCCCCATCCTCCAGGTAATTTGGTAAAATCATCACTATCATCTTCAGACGTTCTTTATTGCGACGACTGATGCATGATTTCTACCTGTAGTCTTCCCTTGGGACAGACCCTTGAGAAAAAATTTATGCGATATAATATGAGAAACTTGAATTCAAATAGTTTTTTTTACCTACAAAACTTTGGAAAACCCTGAAAAACTAACTAATGGCCAGTCTTGAGAAGTCTTGGAACAATTAATGAATTAAAATTATTCAAAGTATCAAGTTACTAAACGCACCGTTTCCTTGATTTTGTTGTGGTGAATAATTGTAACAAACTAAATCCCCTACAGAGCTGAACATTTCAATAGCATTTTGTCAGTAGGGGAATTCTTACAGCTGGAATAGTATAACTATTAACGAGTGAAAATTCCTCCCTGTCCACTCCAGGCGTAAGACCATGTGCGGCACGCTGGATTACTTGCCCCCAGAGATGATTGAGGGGAAGTACCATGACGAGCATGTGGACCTGTGGAGCTTGGGGGTGCTTTGCTACGAGTTCCTGGTGGGGAATCCGCCCTTCGAGACTGACAGCAACACCGCTACCTATACACGCATCTGCAAGGTGGACATCCGGTACCCATCATTCGTCTCTCCTGATGCCCGGGACTTGATATCCAAGGTTGGTGCTATCATCTCTTTATAAGATTTAGTATTGACCCATTTAATTGGAAAAAAAATCACTCCTTTACTGTTCAACCATTCCTTGCAAATGTGACTGTTTGTGTCCAGGAAATTTTTATGGTATTACTAACAAATGTGACTGTTTGTGTCCAGGAAATTTTTATGGTATTACTAACAAATGTGACTCAGTGTACCAGGGATGTTTTTGATGTGTTACTTGTTATTATTGTGACCGAATGCATCTCTACTAGATGCATAGCTGCCAACCAGTATGATAAAACCGTACTAAGTCCAATCTTCACCATAATAGCATAGCCGCCAGCCACCAAGATAAATTCGTAACTGTTTTGATTTGACCCACCAGGCACTTTCTTTGAAAGTTTAGAAAAAAAAGGTAAGAAAAGAAATTAGACAACGTCTGGAACTTAAATGCTTTAAATGCATAGAGAGCTTGTGCATTGTATCGTAACAAAACATCGTTGCAGGCTACTAATCGACATCATAGCTTTTGGGTATCGAGAAATGTTTTGAATGTGTGTTTTGGTTTCCATAATCTATAGTAATTGAGACTTGGCTGGGCGGTACTCAGTAGTCAAAAGACCCATTACCAGGCACTGAATACCATTTCGAGTGCCGGTTTCGGCAGTCCCATTTTTCTTCCAAATTGCCTTCAACTTGTTTTCTTTCTCTGTCTTTAATTGGTGTTTACGCTTATATGCAAACCTGTAAACCTAATTTGCGAGCTCATTAGTTCAGCAGTCAGTTCTTTGCCCGTGTTCTCATCATGAAGCAAGTGTCCCATGGAGACAAAACGGGAACTCTTTTACAGGTGAAAACTATACATGTATTTATTTACTATCACACTGCAACTCTTCCAGCAATAACAAATCTTGGAATTTGCTGTCAAATTGGACTGTTCTAAGATATTCATTGCCGTCTTGCAAAGCTTCACAATCTCCAAATGGCTAAATGTTACACCCAGGCTTCTTGCCAGCAAGTTAAAAGCCATCTTACCCTCAGCTTTCTAGTTATCGTGTGTTTCATCATTAGCATGTTGACTGAGACAGAGTTACTGGGACTAATGTCAACTAGGGATGTGCGAGTTCTCGAGTACTACTCAAGTACTTGAGTTTTAGCCCTGCCGAGTACTTGCTCGAGTAGTAATTTCAATAATTATCTATTCTAATAGATTTTCCCTTAAAATAAAATAAAAAGAGGGAGAAGAAAGGTAAACTGAGCATTGCCATTAGTCTGAATAAATCCGAGCCAGGTATTCTAAGGCCATTATCATTAATTACTAAGTTACATCTTGATCACGGGAGAAGTAATCGAACGTTTGATAAAATAATCATATCTCCCAAATAGTTTTTATCTGCGCCTCTGGTTTGATTTTTCTAAACATTACCTTATATGGTCATTATTAGTGCAGTGAAAAATATAGGTACAGCATCTTTTCTGGGAATTGAGAACATTTTCAGCAATTATGACAATAATTGGTCCGTCCTTAGTCTTTAAGGTAGTATAAAAGCCTGGCAATTTGTCAAATCAATCATTTCCACCTGCAAGGCTACAAGCTCCATTTTGAAGATGAATACCAGCACTAATACAAAGAAAGGTACTGTCTGGCTGGGTTTTTTTTTTCAAAATTGCTAGATGGGAAAAAGATCGCATGCAACCTGTGCAAAGAAGAGCTGACTAATTGTGGAGGGACAACAAATGTAATGAGACATCTGTCAAGCAAGCACCAGAGTGAATCCATGTCACTGCAAGATGATCAATCTGGAGGAACAACAAGTAAACGCCCACGTTTACAGCAGAAAACAATTGATGCGTCCTATATTGCGGTGAAAAATTACCCTGCTGACAGCAAGAGACAGAAAATGGTAACAGAGACGCTGATGAAGATGATCGTTAGAGATATGCAACCATTTTCTATTGGTGATGATAAGGGTTTCCGAGAATTGATCACAGCCTTGGATCCAGCCTATACGATTCCAAGTCGGACAACCCCGACGAGATACTGATTGAAGGAGCTCTACAATGAAATGGAGCTGTCTGCCGTAGAGCATATCTCTCTGAACACCGATGGATGGAAGTCAAGACAGACAATGTCGTTCTTCACCGTGACCTGCCACTACATTAAATTACACTTGACTGGGAGCTGAAGTCTGCCATTCTGAACACTGTCCATATGAAAACGGATCACACCAGTAAAAACATCGCAGAGGAGGTAATTATGAAGCGTATTATTGTAGATTTACGTCCAGATTTTATCCAATATGTGTGTTTTTATACAGCAAGAAGCCCTTGGTGATTTTAATGAATTTATTTTTTAATTATAGCTATGCCAGCTAAGTTTTATTTTCTTTTTTGATCACTCTGGTTTTCAAAATGATAAATGAATTTTGATCTCACCTAATTTTACTCTCTGAACAACTTAAAATAATATTTCTCTTTACCTCTCTTACTCTTCACGTTAAAGTGTGCAAGGGGGGAGGGGTGATTTATTCATGGGGCACCTGTCGAGTAAACACCCAAGTGAATTTTTCTTTGTCCGATGTATGATAAGTAGATTTAATTCTATATGCCAGTAGAATAAGTTTTGTTCAGGGTTTTTTTTTTAGGTAAAACAAATAAAAAAGGCATGTAACGATACTTTCCCTTCACTCACTTTTCCTGAATTCATTGAGCTGTCTCTTTTTTGGTCACTCTTGACCAGTCTTCTTCAAGGCACAACAACATGAAATCACGAGGTTTTTTTCAATCTTGACTATATTCTGGCTAACATATGATATACTTTTGATAATCGGTGTTACTTATTGTTTCAGGTTGTAACAAAACACTTATTTTGTTCTATTTTTGTTTCTTTTTTATTTCAGGTGATACGAATCTGCACACAGTGGGGCATCAACGCCAAAGTCTTGGCTGTGGTTAGTGATGGGACAGTAAATATGATGGCAGCTGTCAGAATTCTTGGATATCGGCATCTACCCTGCTTTGCACACATGCTGCATTTGGTTGTGAAGTCTGCGCTGGATGAGCCACCATTTTCAACTGCTAAAGACAAGACTAAGGCCATCATGAGCTACTTTCAACACGGTACAAAAGCGACAAAAAATTTGAATGCTGTTCAAGAGGAGTTAAACCAGGAACCGCACAGATTGGTGATGGACGTCTGCACACGATGGAACTCCACGTGTCAGATGGTCACTTGCTATTTGGAGCAACACCAGGCAGTGAATAAAATAAGCTTTTCTGGCCAAAGAGAATGTGACAAAACTGATGTCAGAAATGTCTTCACCCAATGACAGCAACCAAGAAGACACGTTCTATAGAGGAGACCAGTTCAGAGTCTTTGTGGGCGCAGTTTGATTCCCTCGTCGACGCGACTTCATCAACCCAACGGCAACTGTGACACATGAAATCGAGGTTCGACAGTATTTTGACAGCAAGCTTTTGAATCGTCATAAAAATCCCCTTGGCTACTGGAAAGAGAATGAGAAGTTATTTCCACAGCTTGCTACTCTTGCAAAAAAGTATCAATGCACACCAGCCTCCTCTGTTCCATCTGAAAGACTTTTCTCAGCAGCGGTTGAACTAATCTCAGCCCAGCGCTCAAGACTTCTTCCACATCATGTCAATATGTTGCTTTTTCTGAACCACAATTCATAAAAAAAAGAAATCTGAAAAGGAGACACAAAAAAGTTAAGAAAGAATTAAAAATATAATACTCGAGTCCCGAGTACTCGCTCAAGTAGTTGACAATGGGCAGGGCGAATACTCGAGTAGAGAAAAGTGATACTCGCACACCCCTAATGTCAACCTCATTTTTAGTCTCTTTTGGTAGTGGTACGACCGTTGGCTGAAATAAATGCATGTGGTATTTTAAGTTTTGGGGCTTTCTTTCTTTCTTTGTTGTATTTTTTCCCTCTTTTGGGGGGGGGGGGGGGGGAGTTGTTTGTTCTACCTATATTATTTTTCTTTTTTGTTTGGTCCATAATCCTTCTTCTTTTTTCCTTTTCATAAAATCAAGAGTTTGGGTCAAGCATATTGGTTCTTATTCTCATACAGATGACTTAGATTTTATTTTCAAAATAAAATTGAGCTAATTTTCCTGACTGAAGATTGTTTTATTCTGTCAATTTATAATCTTTTAATTTTTGTTCTTTTTGTGGTGGGGGGGGGGAGTCGTTGAAAATGGCAGCTGTAGTATAATTACTTCTTCATTGTTGTAGAGCGCTAACATTGGATAAACATTTAAGCTTTAGTCCCTACAGATTGTATGGAGAAAGGGATTGGGAAGGGGGATGACAACTTCTAGCTTTGAACGAGTTATTTCATTTAGGCTGGATTGAGTCAGATTTTAAAAAGAAACAAATTCATTGTAATTGTATCATTTGATAACTTGATAGACATCTCTCTGGACAACAATGACGGCATTAAGCATCAGACTTGTGTTAAGCTAGTTTTTTAGTTTTGTTTTTGTTTTTTTGTTTCCCTAGTTGCTGCGCTACGACCCGAGGAATCGACTGCACCTGACAGATGTCCTGCATCATCCATGGGTGCTGAAGAACAAGCCCTCGTAATGAACCCGCAACACCAACTTTAATACGTCCCAACATATGTGAATTTTAAGACATTTTCCCACTACTAGTTTGAGCCTTGTTGGTGTGAAGTATGCACTTGCCAAGAAGGCCAGGACTAAAAAAAAAATAGTTGATACTTTCATTTTGCTATTATTGACAGTAGGTGTCCTAAGACAGTGGCACAGTGGGGATTGCTCATGGTCTCTGGAAACACTCTGTAACTTGTTGAGTTGGGTTAACACCATACAAGTGGGTTAAGATTATAATTATAATAATCCCTCTATTTCTTAAGTGTCCGTGTTTAAATCGTGATCATTAAGCAGTTTTGTTATTGAGATTGAAGGACCCACATCTTAAAAGACCATGAAAGGCTTGGGGTGAATACATTTCCTGAAAATGATCCAATTTTCAGTTAGTTAATGAATGCCAGTTTCCAGTCTTCTGGAGAGTTTTTATGCATGACTTAAAGAAGGATATGGTCTTTGATGTTCTACAATTTAAATGATTTTCTTTTCAAAATGTTTTATTTCATTTTTATCACTTAATTGCTGTTGTGTACATATAAAAAAGGACTTTTCTGTGTTTGTAGATTTATGGCTAATTGCCACACACCTCATTACGTTTCTTAACTATGAACTTGTGTATTTTAACCCTTTGTCCCCTGAATAGTTCATAGAAAATCCCCCAGTATATTTTTTTTTTAAAATCACTAAAATTCACACAAACATTTAACAGATAAAATAAACTCAATGCTAGATACAGAAATGGCTAAAGATTATGTTCAATACAAAAATTTTACCATATTCAC